>QTSX02002290.1:0-199850 GCA_014839935.2 Entomophthora muscae | reverse complement strand
AAACCAAAGTCAAAGAGCAAAACCAAGCAAGAAGCAAAAACAAAGGTAGTTGTTTTTTGATTAATTAATTACTAATAAAATATCAATCTAAACTTAAGTTTGATTCAAACTTTAAGTTCTTGAAGCCTGCCCTTTGGGGCAGGGCACAACAACAGGCACCCTGTTGTAAATTAGATGGCATGTGTATAATGATCAAGGCTATCAGTGGAATCAATCCTGATAGTCAAGACTAAACTGGTTTGCACCCAAATCCGTTGGATCAGACGGATTTGTAATTCTAATTGTATCTTAGATGTTACAATAGGATGGCCTTACTATTACATCCAGGTTGGATTGGGTTCAGGAATTACTAGCAGCTTCCGTAATGGGCAGCTGCAAGCTTCAGCCACTCTGGGGTAATGCGCACCCACTCTTCTCCATCAGATCTTTGGGATTGTCCTAAGATGGAAAGAATACAAATGCAAGAGCCTGGTGGATATCAGAAGATCCTGTAATGTTCCTGACAATGGTACAGGTGTTAATAACACTTCTGCATCCATTGTGCAGCCAGGATGGTATATAAACTTCCCTTCCTTCCAAATAAAAAACACACTTTCACATACTAAATCTTTCCTTTGCTCAACTCAGTTGCTACCTATTAAATAAAGGTAAAGATTACAGAGTCACTGGACCTGTATTAACTTGTGTTTAGGCATATTGCTATACTCTACCAAGCAACTATAGACGTTAACCCAAAGACGTCAACCAGGCCCAATTCACAACACACCCCTTTGGCAAACTTCATGAGTGTTGGCAGCTTTTCATTTGATTTCCTGAGCTTGATCTTTCTAATTTTCTGTGAAACTGTTGCTTCTCTTGATTTTCATTTGATAAATTTTATTGTTTCTTGTGGTGCTTCTGCTTCTTGACTGTGCTTCATTTTCATCTGTTTCCATTTGATCAGTTTCCTCTTTATTTGTGTTGATTTTCTTTGAGATTTCAGTTCCTTCAATCAATTTGAAATTTTGAGTATTCTTTCTGTTGTTTTTGTTAACTCCCACAAGTTATAACTTTCATTGTTGAAATTCAAATGTTTGAGATTTTTCCTTTGCAGATTTAACACTATTTCCTTGTGTTCCTCTTGTATTATTGTCCCCAGACTATTATTTGCAGTTTTATTTTGCCAGACCAAAGTCCTTCCTTCATTTCCCAGCTGATTCACCACAATTTCTCCTATGTTATGTTCAAGCTCAGCAACTTTTTGGGGAGCTGAATATAATTTGTTGATTAGGTTGTATATATTGGACATGTTGTTTGGATTACATCAAAAAAATGGCTTTTATAGTACTACCATCAACACATGCTGATGAAATTATAGATGATAATACATTTTATTGAAAATTATTGCAAATAATACAAATAACTTGCAATTATAAAAAATAGTATAATAAACTAAAAAAATACACCAGAATTGCATTAAATTAACAATCTGAATTAGAACATGTAGATTATTTTTTACAGTGTGTTTTTATTTGAAACTGGTATTTTATTGATATTTCATTGAATTGTGAATGTTTCTTGAATGTTAACTATACTAGGCCATATTGCCAGCAATGTCAATTTAGATATTATGTGCATAACCCAATGTATTCTTTATAATAAAATTCATTGTAAATGTGGTATTTTTCATTGTAATTTATATAATTGGACTGTGTTTACATTAGGGAGACATTAACACTTATTACAAGTATTGATAAATGGTGCATTTTATAGCCTGCATATTTACCTATTGATAATGATTCTATAAAGCTCAAATCAGATTTTGTGTAATATTAATAATATAATGTATCAATCACTGTTTATGACCATTAATTGGCTGCTTTTCTTTTCTGTGGCATTTGCACATTTTCTTGTACTTATGCGCTGGTATCCCATTGATTAGTTTCACATCCCATTGCATAGGCAATAGGAAAAGTGGTTGTCACCCCAAGACCCAATGTGATCAGGGTGGAAAACATGTTTTCTATCACCTGTGCTCTGTTATGTGAAACCAACCAATGGGATACCAGTGCATAAGTACAAGAAAATGTGCAAATGCCACAGAAAAGAAAAGCAGCCAATTAATGGTCATAAACAGTGATTGATACATTATATTATTAATATTACACAAAATCTGATATGAGTTTTACAGAATCATTATCAATATGTAAATATGCAGGCTGTAAAATGCACTATTTATCAATATTTTTAAGTGTTAATGACTCCCTAATGTAAACACAGTCCAATTATATAAATTACAATGAAAAATACCATGTTTACAATGAATTTCATTATACAGAATGCATTGGGTTATGCACATAATATCTAAATATCAGGATTTAATGTATACTTACAATATTCTAATATAACCCTTGCATTTGTGGTCCTTAATTTATTATTGATAATGAAAACTATTATGAAAATAATTATATTTACCACATCAAATGTACAACATTGTATTAATTATGGGGGATGCCAATAATTTAAAAAGAATATATTATTAATTGTGAATTGTGAATTGGAAGAAATTATGTAATTTTTAATAATTTGTCATAAAGAAAGGTTTTATTTTACTTATTAAAAGACAAGTAGGGGAGGGAATGGGCAGAATTTACATTACCATCATCTGCGCCTGTAAAAGAAACAGCATAAGAGGTAGTGGGGAGGAAGTGAGTAGTAGTTTGAGAGTCAGGTTTGGAAGGCGGGTGGCTTGGTCTTGATGGGGGAGTTGGGGAGGCTTGGTTTGTTGACTGGTAAAAGGCAGAAAGAGCTGATTGCTTCAATTGCTAAAATTCTTCTTCTGCCACATATGCAGGCTTGAGAAACCAAATGAATAAGTGTGAGGATGAGGTATGAGTCCTTTTTGGACTTATCACTATCACTTGCATAAAATATGAAAATATCTTATAAGTCCTGGAAAAATATGTAAGGGAAAAGCTCATACTCCTTCTCAATTCAGGTGCACAGTTCATTGTAAGTGACAGGCTTTAAGTGCCTGGGAGCTGAGCCAAATTGTAAAGACATACATCTACAAGATGCATGTCAACGTGGTTGATGGGGTAGGACCAACAGGTATGCCCCACAGCCCTCATTTCTTTGGTTGGCCATTCTGGATGCTCCATCTCTGCACTCAGTACAACTGTGTACACGGCGTGTTGGGTAGCCCACTCCTCTAGCATGTCCTTGATCTCTGTATGGTAGGCATACCCATCTGCGGTGATTGATATTGCTGAGTAATAATTGACACCTTATGGGAAACTGCCAACAAAACCCTGACAAATTGATACAAAGTTGGACCACGCTTGTAAACGTCAGATTGGATACGCTTTTCTCCATAGTCTTGGATGCTTGCAGAAATCTTGACATATGACAGGAAAATGGCGTCACTGTGCATCCTTGTTGCCTTCCTTTAAATAAAATTAATAATGATTGAATTTTATGGGCTGGTATCCACCAAACTGGGGCCAGTGAGAACTTGATTGGACAAGATTCTAGCAGCAAGCACAACACCATGCATCCACAAATTGACTTTTCTTTTATTTGTAAAATGCCATGGAGTCCCAGTTGGAGACAACCCTGGACCAGGGGCATCTGCAAGTCACGTTCCATAATGTTCATCATTAGAGGGTGGGCTTTTTCACTTTCAGTTGATGTATGGGCACCAGCTGGAGTCTTCTTGGGAGGGGGACCACAGTTGGTGTGGGCTTGAAGGTTGCAGCCACAGTGGACTTTGCAAAACCCATCACAGCTGCAATTCCCCCAAGGGACATAAGCATCCCTTGCTTTGCAACCATTTCAAGAGCAATTTCTGAGGTAATTGGCTTTTTTCTGCGTCTTGCAGACTGGTTGGCTGGAGGTGAGATGTGTCTGTCTTGGGAACCAGACAGTGCCATCTGATTGACTGTTTCTGGATTCCAGCTTACTTGGGTGGCCCCTTGGCTCAATTGGCTAATTCCAGATGCTAGTGATGATACATAATTTGGGTTGGCAGCTGCCTGTGCGTGATGGGCAAACAGGGCCATGCTTGAGGATGCAGGAGAAAGAACACACTCCTGGGTAGTGCTTGGGGAGGACATGCAGGTTGGGAATGACCATATAGGGAGGCTTCACTATTGCAAGACTCAGTGTAGCCCTGCATGATTTTGTCAAGGCCAGAAAACAGCTCTTTATTTGGTTGTTATCAAAAGAAGGCACAATAAATTTTTTATTAAAAATTAAACTCAAAAAGAGAAGTGTACATTTTAGTCAATTTTATTTTTAAGTATGTTAAGTTGGCAAATATTATGATCTAAATTTTAGCCATCCTAAACTGAAATAGGGTGATTTTTGAGAATTTTTATGATTCCTAAAAGAATTAGCACAAATCCACTCTAGATCCTTTGACTTCCTATTTAGATGCCTATAAGTTATATTTATTTGAAAATTGCCTCATTTTTGATTTGAAATTTGGTTCTTGGATTTGACAATCCTGCAATTCTATATTTGTTAGTTTTTACATATTTTCTATGATTTGTTAAACATGTAGGGAATCTTAAATTGTATGCAAGGTCTTGCCCATATTGGTGCAAGGTTATAGACTAGAGCGTGCAAAGCATTGGAATTCAAATTTAAAATATATAAGAATGTGGGTACTGTCTGTAAGATGATCTTACAGAAACCTGCTAAAAACCTATATTGCATCATAAATGGAGTAATAGAGTGTAAAAACCCTAAGCAAAGAAGATAGAATAAAGTGTTCAATAGTGAACAATTTGTAACTAAAGGAATATCAATATTAGGACATTCTCCATTGGCAAATTGATACATATAACTATTGAAAGATTCCTTAAGGAAAAAAATGGATACAACAAGCCTAAGGCTTGTTGTTTTACAAGTTTAATTTGGATTTAAGGAAAAGCTAAACTAAAAAAATGAATAAAAAAACAAAGTTCTTAAAATTACAAATTTGAAGTTTTAAAAATTGTAAAAATTGAAGGGAAGAAATCACTTAGAATTTTGGCTTAAAGCCTACTCTTCAAGAGCTCTTTATTTATAGTAAAAAACCCTTTTCTGTTGAAAATTGATCACCAGGGAGGAAGCAGCCAAGAAGAGGAGCAACTGGAGAAGTTTGGAGAATCAGAGACAAGAAAAGGGGGAAACAGAAGCCAGTACTCTACACAGATCTGCAAGGTAAAACTGGGGAAGCAGCAACAACGCAAGCAGGAGTTTTGAAGGTAATATAGATGAAAATATTCTAACTTAAAAGTAGAAATATATATAAAATAAGATTCAGGCAGTCAAAGCAACAACAACAACAATTCAAACGCAAATCACATAAAACAAAGGTAAGAATACTTTAGAATACTAAATTATTAACAATTTGACCTAACTTTCAAATATTAACAAATAACCCAAAAGATTAAGTAGAAATGAAAAATAACTTAATTATCTTAAGCAGCCTGCCCTTCAGGGCATGGCATGACATTGTATAATAGAATCCTGCATTTTTGGTTCATGTATATTTCATTTGTTTGCTAGGTTTTGTTTTTTGTTAGTTGAGTTATCTGCTCAAGAGATTTGAAATTTGCCAACTTAAATAAACCAAAAAAGTCAAATTAAATGGTTGACTTTATTAAAAAAATTTCACTCAGCTGAGCTTCCTGAAAACGTGATTCATAATTTGGACCAAGAATTTGAAAATCCCGCATTTTTATGTTTAGGTTCTGAATTTACAGTATAGAAGCTCAGATGAAAGACATTGGCAGGGATTAGCATAAAGAAGGATAAGAAAGACTAGGAAAAGACTATCAAGGGTGGCTGAAAAGAGATAAAGAGCAGAGATAAAAAATTTTAAGAGATAAAATAAACAGAGAAAATAAAGGGAATATTAAAGAAAAAATTAAAAGAATTAATAAAGAATTAAAAGAATAAAAATACAAAAATGATTTAAATAATAAAGAGAATAAAAAATTAAAAGGGATTAAATAACTAAAAAGGTTAAATAATAAAAGAAAGAACTTATAAAAGTTAATTGAATATGATGGGACAGGAGTAGACAGGAACAGCATGGAGAAACTTTGAAACCAGGGCCAGGCATTTTGCCAGTGCATTAAGAGAAGCGTAAGCAGAGCAATGGGTGGCTTTCAAGTTTTTCCAATAATTGATGCAGAACAGGGAAACACAGAGAAACATCAAGCAAAGCCCAGGAAAGCAAAATCTCTAAGTGAAACATAAGAGGACACCAATTTGAAACTACACTGCAAAACTAAAAGGGAAACCAGAGAAACTGTTTGAAACGCAGAGCCATGGGGTTTCTGGAGCAAAGAGATAACAGGTTCAAACTAGGGGCAGGAGCAGGTAGCCCAGGGAAACAGTTCAAGGAAACAGGTCAATACAAGCACCTGATTGGCTTCAGGACAAAACATTTTTTATCAAAGTTAAACATCGGTAAAACAGAGGGAAAAGCCCAACAAATCAGAGGTTTGAAAAGAAAAGGTTTGCCCTGATTGTATGAAGTAAATTATAAAGCTTAATTTTTTATAGGGGAGAAAAACCAAATTTTTGAGCCTGGTAAAGATAGGAATAAGAAGGAGAAACAGCTGAAAAAGGAGCTATATAAGGGGAAACAGACTGAAACAAGGAAAGATTCATAGCCAGAATCCAGACAAGAAGTCTAAGACATTGGAGAAGAAGCCCAATAAATCAGTAAATGATTACAGGGCCAAGAGCAGGATAGTGCAGGAAAGAAGGACCAGGAAAGCAGGACACAAAACACAACACAAGGACCCCAAGATAGGAGAAGACACCCAAGACATAAGAAAATGATTCCAAGACTAATTGCAAGGAGTCCAAGATATAAATCAGGGACCCTAAGACTTGGCAAACTAAACATATTCCTCTCAAAGCAGGCTGCAATACCAAAGGTTTCTAAGGGGATCTCCCTTCTCAGAACAATAAGTGCCAATCTTGACCCCTACTCATTACCCCTAATTATGCAGAGTTTCCCATAGATAAGACCCATAAAATTTTCTACATTAGCCCAAGTAAAGAAGATGTCTACTGCCAGAGCTTCAGGAGGTTTTTAACAGGAAAACTTCAAATAAAGAATGTGACAGGTTTTTGAAACACTTGTAGATGACCTCACATAGGAAAGGAGTTCATAGGAGGAGAGTCAAAAGACTGTTCCAGAAGTGATACCAGACTAAAGAAGGTCTCACCCCAGCTGAGGTGAAGGTCTATGGAGGGGATTCTTTCCTGATCATAGGGAAAGTACTTGAAGAATTTGAAGTCATACAGTTCAATTAAAAGCCACTGTCCAAGAAATTGCCCCATCTGGAGAATGGCAACCCTGCAGCTGGCACCTGGCTTTGATCCAGTACATGTAATGGCGTCCAAGGAGCTGGAACACCACAGCAGCGCCTGGCTTGCTGGTTGCTGGTTGCTGGTTGCTGGAGCCTTTTGAGTCATGGTGGTGTTGGCTCAAATTCTAATGCAGGTCCCCCAACTGCTGAAAATGTTTCTGCTGATCAATCAGATATTGTAGAAGTCCCACCTCCCCCATCATAAACTCCCTATAAAACTTCCCCATTCCACTTTAGAAACTTTTTTCTAGATACTTCACTAACACTGGAAAATAAGGGAAGTTATTTAAAATGCTTGAAAATTTAGGCCTTCTGATCCCTCTGTTGGATAATTTTGCTACTGCTGCTTTTCAGCTAGCAGCAGAATCCTTGGCTATCCCTTGGCCAGCACATTGTATTTCCTCCACTTTAAATTATTATTCTGATTTTTCCCTTGGGATGATTTTCCTAGCTTCAAATTTGACCTCCATCTTATGCTACACTCCAAAGGGATCTGAATGATTAGGCCATGTTCCCAATTTGTCCTGTTGCTCCTCAAGCAGATCACAATTTGTTTGCTATATCCTAGTTGTCTCTCCTGGAATAGTGCTGCCTGCCGCTTGACCTTGAAATGTGTGATAGTTTTGGTAAGCCTGATCATCTGAAAATTACATGGTGTGCAATTGGTACTTGATACCAATAAGCTAGAGATAACATGTCGCATAATCATAGCATCTAATACCATTGATTCAACAACTATATGGTGTGCAATGACCAAGGTGTGAGTTCAAAGCTTAGGTAGATTATTTATGGTCAACCAGCCCAATCTCACACCCAGGACAAACCTTAGTGGCCTCTGGAGAGCAAGTGCCCAACAGTTCTCAAAAGAGGGTATTGAAGCTTATTGATAAGCCATCTACCAAGGTTTCGAGTCAGAAAAGAAGACGTGTAACTTGACTTGACCTGCCTAAAACCTGAATTTAGGGTGTAGCAAGTCAAACCCATAGGATGAGATACCATGTATCAGGGTAGTTCTATATATGGGGTGTAAATAATTTTATGAGGATATCACCTTAAGTAATAGTAGAATATTTCCACTCCCAATACAACCAAAGTAATAGATATCATCTTCTTCTAAAGTAAAGGTATCATCTATTCTGACTCTTCCCTCTTCCTGTAGCTATGCTAAAATACCATGGTTATGGTACCAGCTTCTGGATATATTGATTTGATGATACTTTTATTTTGGGTATGTAGTTTGATGTACCTGTGCTTTATGGGTACAGTTTGGGGATCTTATTTCACCAAGAAAAAGATATAAATTGGTGGTGGGTGGGAGTGTTTTTTATTTTAAAAAAGCTGTTTATAGATAAACTGGTACCGTAGGTTTATCCAGGCAGATGATAAATCCTTTAAAAAGTTTCGTTTAGAGCCGGGGCTTTATCCTGCTAGAATACTTTTGGTTAAGCTCTCATTTCGGGGCCACTGGTTTCTAGGTCTTCTAAATTGGTACTTGGGGACGTGTTTACAGAGAGGGATTGAATATAGATAGAATGGTTGATATTTACTGTTGATTGATTATACTCCCCTTTGTAATTCATTTAAGAAGGTTAAAGTTCAATATGTAATTTGCTATTGAATAGAATGTTTAATTTATGTTAAAAGCTTACTTAGATCATATATAGCAGTATGGTTTAAAGAGGGCTGATTAAATAGGCTTATTTCTATCCCAAAGTCTGATATTAATCAAAGGAGTCTGTCTATGTGAATACTAAGCTATATATATGAAATGTTAAATTTGTTTAGAGTATATTCCTTTGAGAATCTGAATAAACATCCCTTCGGGATTTCAGGCTCGGGAATAAAGTACATATTTATTGGCAAATTGGGATTTTCTAGCTTGGCCGGAACGATATGCATTTTGTTTGTAGATGATCCTTTATTCTGGTAGGCGTGCAAAGTTGGATGATGAATCTCTGAAATCAAACGATAAAAGCAGAGTAAAAATGTTCGTGGGGTTGTTGAAAGTTATGAAAGGTGAGTTCAATACGAAATCTAAAGGTTTGAAATTATAATGCATCGGTTTATAAAAGATTTAATTATCGGGATGGCGTAGGCTTTATTTGTGGCGTGAAGGAATGGCTTAGTCTGGTGTGATCTGCAGTAAAGAGATTCTCCATGGTTTGATCGCCATGACACGGAATAAAGTTGAACAAACAAGTTGAACAGACTTCGGCATAACTTTTTAGCCACCTGATTTAACTTGTTTTACCCCGAGTATAAATGTATTCTATTCCGGACTGGAATGTCTCGCATGCGTTTCTTATGACAATGCTTATAAGTTGGCCCCTATCTTCGTATTCTTTAAACTTGTTTATCCAAAATACCGTCATTCTAAAATCCCGACCCATCAAAAAAGCCATTAAACCAAATCCATGTGTTTTACACTTGTATTTTATAAATACTGCATTTGATCAATTGTTAGCAATACCCTGCAGAGACTATGGAGGAATTAACTAAATAGCTACAAGATTTTAATCGCATTGCCTTAAAAATAAGGTTTATTATTGAATTTATATTTACTGTGGGGAGAATCGTCGAGTTCTAGGTTACTTTGGAAAGCACTAAAATCAGGAAAATTCCCTTTTCGGTTCTCAAAAACACCCCCTCATTTATTTCTCATTTTCAGTAATTTGAAGTTCCCTGGAGGGATTACCAGCTATCAATTAGAATGTCTACAAGCCTCTAGCTGGTTCAACCACAATCTACTTCCCTACCTGCATCATCAAAATCATCTTCTCAATACATTATCTTATCTACAGGCTTAATCAGTATACCATCATCTGGTATCAAAAGCTTGAGAAGACCAAACATTTTACTCTAATCTCCAAAAATTTAACTCTTAAAGAGGTTGATGGAAATTTCTTTCAAAAACCCCGCTTTAAAGGAGGTTTTATACTTGTCTTTATTTGGCAGTGAAAATTAAATTAAGATTTTATCTAAGATGTTAAAAGGCCACAAATCAATTACAGCTCTGCCCTTCCTACCTCACATCCCTTTATTGAGTCAATATAAGCATCTCAATATACATTTTAACCCTCAACAGTCCAACTTCCATTGCGGCATTCACCATGAAAGGGTATATGCCTAACTAAATAAAAGCAAACTTATGCAGCCTAAATTTTGACACTGGCCTTCAGTCTCAGCGGGAACAGTTTGACAAGCAGAGACAAGTGATATCATCGTTAAGCTTTAAAAATAGAAGTCAAAGCAACTGTGGATAGTTAGGCTCAAAATAATATTTAAATATAGTGTTGCCAGCAGTAACAAGAAATAATAGGGTAGTTTATTGTAAATAAATAGTTATATATTCTCTGTGTTGCAATATCTACAGTAGTTTTAAAAGCTATGGCAACAAGCAAAAATACTTCAGATTTAAATAAAATGAACTCAGATTTAAGCAAGCCCCAAGTCAGACAAGATTCAGGATTCAATTAATCAAAGTATTTTTGGTGAACTAGCAAAATTTCAAACAATAAACAAAATATCACTAACAAATAATACAAAATTATATCAACCATCAAAAGGCGTAGTTCAGACTACAAAGGAATTGATCTGTCACATCAAGTGAAATGGATTGATGCTGTTCCAGAATATATCATAATCCTATCAGGATTCAGACAATACACCAACAGAAGGACTAAAATGAAACCAAAATTAGAGCAACCTAGAAGCTAGATTTCACAGATACAAAAAATGAAGTCACACAAGATGTGTAATATGAGCAGCCTAAAAGAGAAAAATAACAGTTTAACAGCCAATCAACAGCTATCTAATTTAGGAAAAGAGGCATTTTATTCATTTTCATGGCTCCTAATTTGTGTAAAATGGTTTTGAGAACTTTCCAAATATTGACTTGTGATTACAATAAAAATAATCATAAAATTTTAAGCTTCTATTTTTAGTTATTTTATCCTAGGTTTTTACAATGGTTTTTAACATCAACAAATTTTTTGACAGCACCAGCAACCAAGCTAGCAGCAGCCAAGCCAGCTTCAATGGAGGTGAGGCTCAGAACTTGAAGGCACTCATTTACACCCAGGCCTTTGATGTGGGTAATAAAGAAGCCAACCTGTACCTGACCCCCAACCCTTATGGCTTTGACTTGTTCAGTAGTCACTTAGTGTCTAGCTCTGCCCACGCTCCCGTACCCACCCCTGCACAAGCTGCCCATCAACCAATCAATCAGGATGGCAACCTTGATTTGGAACAACTTCCCACCACAAGCCAACCTTCCCCCTAAAGCCAATCAGGCTTCAGCTCCCCCAACCCAGCGCTCCAAACGCAGAAAATTTCTGCCCAAATTCTTCAGAAAATTGTGTTACATGAACCTACAGGGTCTGTCCTGGGACCAGATTGCCGCCTAGTTACAATTTACTCAAGCTACACTCATGTGGGAATTCAACAACCTGATGAACAGAGGGAACCTGGTTGGGACAGCCAAGAAGCCCAAGAAGACCCCCAAATCACAAATATCTGAGGCATACCCAATCATGTTTGACCTCCTCCAGCAGGATCCCAAGCTTCCATTGACCCAGGTCCAGAAGCAGCTTGTGAACAATGGCATTTGGAAGTATGAGCACATGGTGCAGCTCTGGATGCACGGGAAAGTGGCTTCAATCAGGGTGTTGATCAATTTTGGCGGCAATCAATGGGATGGCAGCAAGGAATCCTCATACAATCCTGCCATTGAGTACAACCTGGTCCAATGCTTGACCAGTTTAACAGATGACATCATGTTCATCTCCTACTACAAGCTATCAGTAGCTTTCAATGATTTTGGCAAGCAGGGAAAAGTTACCACCCAAAGAGGAAGGAAGAAGGTCAAGAGGGGGACATATATTGGTGCATTTCTGGCTGTTTCAGAAAAGTGTTTTGTCTACTATTGGACAAACCCTAATTTCACCAATGGCTACAAGTACAGCCACACTCTTGGCAAATTTCTTGACTCCTGAGATAGCTCAAATTCCACTCACTGGGGTTTCTTGAGCCACCAGATGGAGGGTAGCTCCACCGCCCTTGAGGCAGTCCAAGGATGCGGGAATCAGGCCTTGGTCTACCCAGCCGGCCATGCAGACATCCATCCGGCTGATGTTGATTTCTTTAATATTAGAGACACAGTCCAGGAGCCCTGCCCACAGGCTTTCAACAACCTTTATCTTGGAGTCCTTAAACATGTTTCTCTTTTTAGTTGGCAGATGGTGGCTGACCTGTTTGCTCAAACTGTCTTCCATGTAAATATGGGCAACCAATCACAAAAGGACAAGCTTCTCCCACCCTGGGCTATAGCTGTCTATCAGCTAATCAAACCATTGACGGATAAGAAATATAACAAGCATTATATGGCGGCCACCACAATTAATCTGATTGGGTTGACCCCCGCCACCATCAACCCTCACCTGTCAGCCCCATCTATCCAATCCCAGACCACCAGGCCAGCACCACCTCTACACCTTCCTTCCCACACTATTCTGCCTAATAGGCATCACTCTTCCCATCCCAAATAAACTTCTTGCTGCCAAACAGTTTTTATTTATATTATTTTTTACCCAAAAGTTCAATTGTTTAATTTCTTTTTGTTTTTAGTTTATTGTTTTCTTTATGTTCAGTATCAAGCCTCCAGAATAATGTAATAAACTTGACCATTATTCCCCTTTGTTGATTGGTTAGGCGGTCAATTGCCATTTAGCTGGCTTGATTGTAAAAGCATCAACTTACCTTATCCCTTGGATTTGGCCAATTGATACACTGATGATTAACCCAAAGATTGATCCTGATCCAAAAATGGTCTGCCAATTGGACTCAACCTGAACAAACAAACTTGATCCCTAGGCCACAATCACTGAACAATTAATAGCCAATAAGATGAAATACTCAAGAATATTAATGCAAGTTGGTTTACGCCAAACATTTGCACCTCCAGATACCTCAGATTCTATGACTAATATGGAAGGTTGTTCTGAAGGATAATGCATGATGCAAAAACCCAATAGACAGGATAACTAAACTTGCACATTCATAAACCGTAAACAAGATGCCGCCAACACGCTGGTGAAGTGAGCTGAGGCCCGGTAATCTATTGAAGTCCCATGCCAGACCAGCATGGCTGCCTATCTCCGGGGGCTGAAACTAGCAGTCTGGGGAACAGATAGACTGACTAGTAAGAGTTAGATGCGTCAGATAACTATCTGGCAAGAGGGCCTATCCATCATTGGATTAGATATTGAAGATCTCTAATTATAGTATCACTACTAGCCGCCACCTAGTAGTCAGTTGTATCCAGATAGAGCACACCGCCATCTATCTGAAGGACTGTATTTCTTCTCCTATGGCCTTAGGGCTCTGCCAAGCTGTAGTCATATCCCCAGACCCAATTGGTAGCTACAGACTGTTGCCATACAGTCCCTTATCAACACATATACTACAATGTCCTTTAATAAAAGTAAACCTCAAGACCCCAAAATCTTGACATTCAGCATAGCTCTATAAAATTGTATTTTTACTATGCTGTGTATCTAGATCCAGAACACAGTTTTTTAGCTCTTTAAATAGCCACTTATAATTAATTAAAAACAATTTGGCAATCAGCCAAATTTAAATTAGAAAATTATATATTTATTGTGTTTAGAGAAAGTTGTTGCTGATCCAAATTCCAAACCTTAATGATAAACTTTAAGCCAATCAGGAGACACGTGAGAAAATGATTGTTGTGACATAAAGGGTTATTCAATCATTCTTTGATGGCTGTGCGCTAATTAATCTTATTGGATGGTTGTTTTGCCATTGTGTACCGCAGCAACAATGGCACACAATGGCAAAGCATCCAGCCAATCAGATTAATCAGCGTACAGTCATCAAAGAATTATTTAATGACCCTTTATGCCACTGCAATCACTTTCTCACATGGCTCCTGATTGGCTTAAATTTATCATTAAGGTTTGGAATTTGGATCAGCAACAACTTCCTCCAAACACAATAAATATATAATTTTCTAATTTAAATTTGGCTGATCACCAAATTGTTGTTAATTAATTATAAGTGGCTGTGTAAAAAGCTAGAATAATACGACAATTATGGAAGCATGAAAAAACACAAAGTAAACAACACATATTGAGATAATATTAAAAAATACAGAATGGATACAGCAGTTTTAAAAGCTATGGCAACAAAAAAAATGAACTCAGATTTAAACAAAATGAATTCATATTTAAGAAAAATTAAAATGAACCCAGATCTATTGTAAATCAATATAAATTCATTTATTTTCAATTTTGCTTAAATCTGAGCTCATTTTGTTTATTGCCATAGCTTTTAAAACTACTGTAAAAGGATGGAATATTTTAGTAAATGGTAAACAAACAAGGATTAACAAAGAGGCAATAATATCAGAATAACACAGAGTCTATTGGGGTGAAATCTATAAAAACATAAGGAAAGGTTAGTAAAAAATCAATGAGAGAACTTGAGAAGTTATTTATTACCTTAAATCAGCAATTTTTGAGATCAAGGAAATTAATTGCAAAGTCAAAGCAAAGGTGAAGTCCACTGTCCTTACTGGTGATAAAATCAATTAAGTGTCAGCCAAGGTGCTTATGACCAAGGTGCCCAACACCTCCAAAAATCAGTTGAGTGTGCTTTAAACGTATAAAATACTGTAGTGGAGAACTTACAGTTCAAGGCCTTCACCCTCTCAGTGCCGTCTATCTGGGTCAATGACCCTGAGGTGTATGCACATCTCAAACCAACAAAGAGGGCCCAGACAGAAGATACCAAATTGCCCCCGCAACTGGTTGCACCAAGGATAGCCAAACCTGCAGAAGACACCTACAAGGAGGACACTAAAGAAGGTAACCTAAAAATAATTTTAATAAATGTTTCAAGATACTTACCTGTTTTTTAGAAGTAGTTGTTGATGTTGTGCACCAAGTCCTGGTCCTGTATGTTCCAGCCACATTCTACACCAACTTTGCTAGTCATGTGTCTAGGAAGCTCAAAGATATGATCCATATTATCTTTCTAGTGTTGCAGGAAACACTTAATGGGCTTACACATACTAAAGGAGCATCCAAGTGGGCTGTTGAAGCCTATAAGAATGCCAAACTGGTCTGCTTAGACCCAGATTCCTTCAGTGGAGTTTACTGTGTAAACTCCATCAAGCTTTTTGGGATGTCCTGGAAACACTCTCATTCAATAATATACCAGAGATGACCCAGGCCCATATGGACATTTGCTTCTGCTTCCTAGTGGAGCATACACTCTCCTATATAATAGAGAATTTTGGGGGTACAGTGAATAAATTAGTTGTTGCAAATGCAACAGCTGTCAAGAAGACAAAAACCCTCCTAGTAGAATTTGGGCTGACCTGGAGTGATGATAAGACAGGAGTCCTAATGGTCATGAAGACCACCTTTTTTAAAGCAAAGCATGATAAGAAAATAACCACAGTATTAAACAAATTGTTTAATGTCAAAACAGCATACTTGACCCGCCAGCAAGGTTCTGAGTAAGTGGTTTTGTGCCCCACAATCTGATTATCCAGACACTTGAAGCCAGACTAGGAAGTTGACTCAAATTTCCAAATTCAACACCATGAACAAATGATGATCCCTTACAATGGATACCTTGTTTTAGCGCTTGACTCATTACCAGGATCAAGCCACCCCCTTCATCATCCAACTGTATGATCAACACAATCATGTTCCTGTTATCCATGACTCACATTAACTATATAATCTATATCTCTCAATAATTATTAGCATCCAGTTTAAATATTTTTCCCTTGTAACTCTGCTAAAACAGCACAGTTACAACATTGGTATCAGAAGTAGGGTTTCCATCCTACTTTACCCCCCCAAAAAAAATTCTGCCTGTTGCCTGTACTTGCCGTGGCAAACAAATCCTTGATAGAATCATGTCTGGCCTCCTGGTAGACTGGAAACTGTACACACCTGGTGCCAAGATACCTGATGAGTTTTTCCTCTACCAGAACATGGTAATCACACTCCCTGTGTTCAATGCCCTGTCAGCACAGAGGTTCTTCCAGGCTCCCTCCACTATGCCTCAAGCAACTGGCAAAACACTATGCCAGCCTACGTAGCCCAAAGACTTCAAAGTGCTGCCCTGGAATCCTTTGCTGGGGCCAACAATGAAAATGCTACTGCATGAATCCAGTCTGTCCAAAGCAAACAGGCCCAAATGGAATGCCCACAACTATTCTGGATTGCAGAAATCTCCATCCAACTGACTCATGACACTGGCACTTGGTGCAACAAGTGGCATGAAAAACACATAGAGAAGGATTAGGACACCTTCAAGCAGGATTTCTTGGCAATATTTGTGCTAAATAAGACCACACTTATGATCATACGCCAAGTAAAGAATCTATTCCAGACTGGCACTGTGAAGAAGCTCACCTGCGCCTACAAGGAACTCCAACTACATGCAGCTTCCAACGTGGCTTTTAAACTCCAGCTATCCACCTCATGTACTACAACACTCTCAAGTTGCATGTAATGAGACACGTAAACCTGGACCAAGTAACCACCTTGCAAAGTCTGTATTGCAAGGCAGAGAAATCTGAACAAACATCCAACGCTCTCCACAAGGCACAAATTGGAAAGCAATAGAGACCCAAGGACTCTCACCCAGCCAGGCGTTTCAATCAACCAACCCTTGGGAACAACAGCAGCAACACAAGCCACAAACCTGTGGGTTCAATTGAGCATGGAAACGGGAACAACGGGCAGTCAAACTGCATTCATTTCTGTATCACTGCCATACAAGGCAATCAAGACAAGGGAAAAGCCCATGGAGAGCACTAAGTTAGCCAAGCTTTCCCTTCACAACTCCTGACTTGCCCAACAATGAATACTGATCCAAAGACGTAAACCAGTGTCTAATGATCCAAGTGCCCTCAGAAGACCTGGTACTTTACACCATTACCAGGCATCCCAATAAACTGATGTCTTACCCTTTCTGCTTTTGCAGTTACACAGGCTCAGCACTCCTGGACTTGGGCGCAGATCAAACCCTAGTCAACAGCAGCTTTTTAGATAAGTTCAAGATACCCACTAATCCTTTGCGGATTAAAAACGTGGTTTTAGTTGACAAACATCACATTGCCAAGACAAGGGAAACTTCCCCCTTCTCTGTCATGCTTGAGAACCTGCATTCCATCACCCAAGGACCTGTCATTGACTTTCCCAAGTTTGACATTGTACTGGGTCTGGACTTGTTGCAAAGGAACAACCCCCACGTAGACTGGGCAACCTCGGTATTAACCATCAAACGCAAGGGCGTCAACCACCAGATCAACCCTGACTCAGTAGACCAGCTCCTATGTGACCACTTTTTGTGCGCATCACGGAGACCCTGGACAAAAAATAAAACCTTATGTCAATTGACTGGGACTCCTGACAGTAAAAGATCATACTTTTTAAAGACCACCAGGACTCCACTACACCTCAAGATTGCAAAATTGTAGCCTGCCATCCAGAAATCTTCAAGGAGGCTTTACCTGGGTTGCCTCCAGAAAAAATATCCAACACTCCATCCAAATCAAGGGAGCTGTGCCTAAGACACAACCCATCTATTTTCTGACTCCAAAAAAAGACAACACTGTTTGTGATTACCTCAAAGAGGCATTGGAGAAAGGACTTATCTGCCCCTCACAGTCACCTTTTGGGGCCACCGTATTCTTTGTGGCCAAGAAGGATGGCACCCTGCACCTAGTCACAGATTGCCAAGCCCTAAACAAAGTTACAATTAAGAACTGTTACCCACTGCCACTCATTGACAACCTCTTTGATGCCCTGGGCAGCGCCAATTTTTTTTCAAGATTGACCTAACCACAGGCCACAACCAGATCCATATCAAAGAGGAAGACATCCCAAGACGGCCTTCTACACTAAATACGGCTCATAAAAATGTGTGGTGCTCAATTTCAGTATGAAAAAAACCCTGTCAACCTTTGTGACCTTCATTAAAAAGATTTTTGCTCCTCACATAGGCAACCACGCCTTAGTCTACCTGGACAACATTATTGTATATAGTCCCTCAGTAGAGCAGCATCACAAAGACTTAGAGGAAGACTTTGCTACCTTGGCGCAACACAAGCTGCTAGCCAAGCCCTTCAAGTGTCAGTTCTTCTGTGAGCATCTGCCCTTCCTAGGACACATAGTCTCAAAGGATGGCATTAAACCCAACAGTCAGAAGATCCAGGCCATCTTCAAAATGCCACCATCCAAAGACAATTTGGAACTCTGCACATTCTTAGGAATGGTTGCCTACGTACATTGTTTTATACCTGACTGTGGCGTCCTGACTGCACCCCTGTCTGCCATAACTGGCGCCAAATCCAAGTTTTTATGGACCCCCCAACGTGACCTTTACTTTAGACGTCTTAAGGAGAAACTCACAACAGCACCCATCCTAAAATACCCCAAACATGATGGGGAATATCAAATGCAGACAGACGCCTCAGACAAATCCATTGGGGGAGTATTACAAATCAAAAACAATGATGATGACTTCCTGCCTGTAGCCTATGAATCACACAAACTGACAGACAGTGAGTGCCAATATCCTATACATGGCAAAGAGTTGTTGGCAATTGTGCACTGCCTGGTCAAATGGCGTTGTTACCTAGAATGACAGGAGGAATTCACAGCGTTGACTGACCACAAGTTGCTTATATATTTCAAACCCCAAGCAAATCTATCCCGCCGTCAGGCCAGCTGGATGTAACTCCTGGAGAGATTCAATATGCTCATACAGTACAAGCCTGGTCCATAACTTGCATGGCGGACACACTCTCACATCTGTACATCAGAGCCACAAGGGGAGAGAATGGGCTTGACCCAGACTGGCCCCTCCTGGTACTACAAACAAAAGACAAGGGTTTTCCTCCTGGTACAACCAACATAACAAAGGAAACAGTCATCAAAAACAAACACCTCTTTGCTGACGTGTACAGGACCTTGCACAGAAAAATGTCCAACGGGACCACTATCCCTTACATCCCCACACACCAGCAAGTGGATACCATCCTACAATACCATAGAGACCTAGGACATACCAAGAGCCACAATCTATATTAATTCCTTAAACACAAGGCATGGTGATCAACCCTGTACCAAGATGTTCAGGAAGTCTTGGATCAATGCAAAGTATGTGAGAGATTTGCAAAGAGCAAAGCCCCACCTAAGTTAGTACTACCTATCTGCACACAACTACCCTTCAAGGTGTGGGCCCTAGACATTGTGGGCCCCATGCCAGGGAAACATAATGAGAAGAAGTACATCATTACCACAATAGACTTTGCCATACAATGTTAGTGGCACAAGCAGTGAAGGCACACACCGGGAATGATGTTTGACAATTTATTGGCAAAGAAATAATCAGCAAGTTTGGAAAACCAGAACTCCTGATAGCTGATGGAGGCAAAGAATTGACTTCTGAATATACCAATATATACCTCTCCAAGAATGGGGTCCAGAACACGGTGACAACACCTTACCATCCTCAGGCCAATGGACGGTTGGAGCAGCTTAATGGCAGCCTTGTGCAAGCCTTGGTCAAGCTCACTGCTAGGAGACATGAGGAATGGTATAAACAGATACCAACTGCATTGCTTGTATGCCAGACTTGTGTGAAATATTCACCAGGAAAATCCCCTTCAAGTTAGTTTATGGCACATAACCCAATACCATCCAAGCATTATCAGGACCCAAGCTGGAAATACCAAGCAAGGTTCCACCCCATTCAGATCCCCAGGTCATGCAAGCCAACAGCAATCAATCAGAAAGAGAAGAAAAGTGTTTGAAAAAGACATTTGTCCCCATCCAAAACAGACATAAGGGTCAGCAACAAAGTTTGGGTCATGAACATTGATAAAAGCAAATTGCAACCAGAGAAAGTAGGCCTGGAAATCATCCTAAAGGTAAACAAAAACAACAATTACCTTGTGCAAGGACTTGGGAAACGTAAACAAGACAAGCCCTTCCACCATGATTGCCTGAGACCCTAAAAGGCAAGACAGAAACAATGTGAGACTGTCTTACCCGCCACAGAACAACAGTTATTTCAGTATAGTGCTTGGACTCCCAACAATCTCCCTGACAACCTGCTCACAGAGGAGGCCAACCTTCAGTTGGGGTGGGGTGTCAAAACAGCAGACTCATCCCGCCAGCAAGGTTCCAAGTAAGCAGGTTTATGACCCACAATCCAATTATCCAGGCACTGGAAGCCAGACTAGGAAGTTGACTCAAACTTCCAAATCCAGCAACATTAACAAATGATGATCCCTTACTATGGATACCTCATTTTGGTGCTTAACTCATTACCAGGATCAAGCCACCCCCATTCACTGTTCAACTGTGTGATTAACACAATCATGTTCCTGTTATCCATGACTCACATTAACTATATAATCCATATCTCTCAATAAAGATTATCATTTAGTTTCTAAATATTTTCCCCTTGTAACTCTGCTAAAATAGCACAGTTAAAACAGTTTTTTACTGAAGCCTTTGCTGGGCAAAGACTTCACCTTATATTCTACCTTGGCTTCTTGTTCTACTTTGAGATGTGCGTCAATGTAGAGGACCTAGACAGGGTCCTTCTTGGGATTGACAATGCCAGGCTCTCCCTGGACAACAAGAAGGTCCCCCAGGCTACAACTCAGTGGACCACATAATCCAGAACGCCCTATCCTGGCTGGTATTTATGGGTTTGCAGCCCTGTCTGAAAAGCTGCTCCTGAACTTTCACCTTACAATTCTCCCTTTTACAAGCCTCCGCCAATATTTTGATAACAGGGTATTCATTATGCATGGTGTGGTGATATAGGTTGTGTACCACCTCCATTGCCAGGTGGGTACATACCAAAAAACCCACTATAGGCACAACCAATAAATCTCTTCTCATTATCAATTATATACTTATGGGCAGTATAATAAACAAGATAAAGAAGAAAATCAAGAAGAGAATGATACTTTATTGGATATCAATATAGGATAATATATAGTATCATGGAAAGCCACATAATGTCCATGTACGTCATGGAAGTCATGGGGCTTATTTGATTAATGTTCCTCTTAAGTCATAAGGCTTGTTCAAGTTGTGTTCTGCTTAGGAACCATAATGTTTGATTCCTGTGATAGATATCTAAATCAATTATAGTAGTGCCACTGAATTAATAATTAGTTGGGGAATCATTTGGTGAGTCACTTGGGGAATTAATTTCTCAAGAGGGAGTAATCAAAGATGTTGGGACATCTCCCCCTGGGGTGCTGGAAGGTGGAACCTTAGGAAATTTCTTGAGAGTGTCGGGGATACAGGCTTGGTATTGATCCAGTTTTGCATTGGGAACAGAGAGTCTGGAGTTGCACAAGCTGTTCTTGCTTTGCACAGGCAGAGGTGGTTATGGTGCATGCACTTTAGTTTGGTTTGTGCGCCAATTTCCTTGATGAGGTAGGCATTGTTGGGCTTGACCTTCATGACACTGCCTAGCCCTTGTAACCCTGGATCCAATTTTTGCTGATTGTGGTTGACAACCCAAATCTTGTCCCAAACTTGGAACTTTTCCTGTTGTGGTGGGATTGCCTCTCTCTAAACTCTTTTATTTTCCATTTCTTCTTGGTCACTTCTAGTACACTGCACATCAGGGCCACTGTTGTTTGGTACCTTCTTGGGTAGAGGTTAATGTGGTTGTGACAATCCACATGTGAGAGGTTTTGCAGGTGAGGATTGATTTGGCTTCAAATAAAGACGCTATGCTGAAGATTGAAAGTGTTTTGTTGGTTTGTTGCAGTAGAGGCCTAGTAAAAAATAATGGCTACTAGGGAAGGTAAGGCCTGGCTAGTAGGTAAAAAAGGACTACTAGAGGCAAATGATGTCCCCACCCAGCAGGAGATATTGGCTGCTGTGGGCTAGAGGTCCTCACCCAGCAGGTAAATGTGGCTGCTAGGGGTGGGGAATTAGATAGCTCAGCAGAGAGCTTTAGCTGCTTGGGGTTAGGAATGATCCATCCTGGTGGGTAGTGTATGCTACTCAGGCTGGATGTTGTTTAGACCTTGGCAGGTAACGCGGGCTTCCAGGGTAGAAGAGTGCCAGCATGGTAGGTAACTTGGCTACCAGGGCTGTAAATTTTTGGACCCCTGGAGGGTAACGCAGGCTGCCAGGGAGGGGAGGAACTTTGAGAGCTCTATGTACCCTGATACTCTTACAAGAGGTTTGTGAGCAAGCATCCTACCTAATGGACTGGTAGGTTGTCCTCATTTATGTCTGAGGTGACTGCTCTAACAGGTTGTCAGGCTTAAGCAGTACTTGGATATGTGAGCACCAGGCAAGGTGAAGTACAACAGAATATGTCTTTCCAGCATAAAACTGAGGAGTTTCCAACTATGGTCAATATATGAAGATCATAGTATTAACAACAGCAGAAGAGGTTCAGTTGTTGGTTGGCAACAGAGCAACATGACATGGTACAGAGTTGATGTATAATAGTCAGTCAGATACCAGTTAGACAATATATACTTTGAAAAGGATTCAGTTGTTGGTCAGCAATAAGACAACAGAGTCAGAACAGGGCTGGTGGAGGAATGGGTGTATGTTAATCAGTTGGAATCCAGACAGAAAATGGATACTGGGGAAGGGGAAAGAGAGGATTCAGAATTAATAAGTGGCATACAGCAGATTTATGATTCCTAGGTGTCTCTATATTAACAGTGCTGAAAACACAAGCTTAATATCTTTTATAGCTTACAGGAGCTATCATGGTTGTACAGAACCAAGGCCTGCGCCTCTGCAAAGGCAGTTGACAAGTAACTTATCCAAGTTAAAGGAGAAACAACAGTATTTGGTTTAAAATAAAAGATCTCTAATTTATTACATAAGTCAAGTAAAGATTATATAGGCATTTGTGAGATGATAGCCAACTGAAATGTTGATCAACAATATGGAATATTGATGATCAATCAAGTTAGTTGCTACAGTTTCATGTGGAGATTACAACTGACAAGAGTGTTTGTAATTTAGATCATCAGCGTCAGTTGGCAACTGGTTATTACAAAGGCAATTGTGTCAAACTGGGCATAATCTGGACAGATTATGGAACAGACAGTTTAACAGATCACTTATAATTCATCTGAGCAACAGATGTGACATGTTGAATGGTCTGGCCAACATCTTTGATCCTTAGACTTTTCTGGCCAACAGACAAAGCCTTTAGCTTTGTATAGTCTACAGGAAATGTCTATATCATATTATGGCCAACAGATAAGGCCTATATACTCCTATGGCCGACAGGAAATGCCTATAGCATCTTATGGCCAACAGATAAGGCCTATAGACTCCTATGGCTGACAGGTATGGCTATAGCCTTCTATGGCCAACAGGTATGGCCCATGGACCTCTATAGCCAACAGATAAATCCTAAAGCTTTATATGGACAACAGATAAGGCCTATAGCCTAGTCTGGCCAACAGAAGCTGGTAAATAGCTTCATAGCTCATAACTATTTCACCACAATGTCCCTATGGGATATTTAGGGAGATCCCAAAGTGAGCATTGGAGGGCATAGATTTGCTCAGAGGTGTTACCAAGGAAGTTGTTTGGGGAAGCAGCTGCAGAACTTAGTGTGATCAGGCCTCTGGGAAGTAAAGCTGATTACTTTACAACTGAAAGCCCAGACTTAATTGCCTGGGTGAGTAAAGACAACTGCATAGACTTTATTGATCTATGGTTGGATGGCCTAAGTGATTGCCACTTATAAGGCATAGTCAAACACCAGAAACAATATAGACTCATGCCTGGGTCTACAGGTTCTGGTAACAAGAACTGAGATTTAGAACCAAGGTGGTTCATAGTGTGGGATCAGCAGTGAAGACTAGTTGAGGGACTTTTGGATCATGTTGAAGTTTGTAACCAAGATGGTTCATTGTGCAGTTGGAACCAAGGTGGTTCATGATAAAAGGATTAGCTAAAGGACCAGAAGATCATGATGCAGGATCAGCTGAAGGACTAGAAGATCATGATGCAGGATTAGCTGAAAGACTATAAGATCATGGTTCACAATTGACTGAAGGACTAGAAGATTAGGATGCAGGAGTGGCTGAGGGACTGGTTTAAGATGCTTGATGACTGGAAATGATTGTTTGTTAGACTAAAAGGGCTGTTGATGAACGAGGAAGGGCCAGAAGATAATGATGAAGAGCTAGCTGAAGGAACAGAAGATGATGGTGCAGGACTAGCTAAGGAACTGGAAAATGGCTTAGAAAGACTAGCTGGAAATAATACAGGAGTTAGGATACTGTTTTTGGTTTCTTAAGAGAGGAAATAATAATAAAGAAGCAGTTAAATAATGATTTAATGCTGCCAAAATTATGATAAAGAGTATATTAATTATCATATATAAAAAGGAGAAGAAGGAACAATTTACATTGTTTTAAAATTTAAATTTATTTCAGAGTTGATTAAGTAAAACAAAGCTGAGAAGAGACCAAAAAAAGACCGGAGAAACTGTGAGAACAAAGGTTGAAATTTTGCCAAAATAATTAGGAAAGGCAAAAAGCAAGCAACAGGCAAGTTTGAAAGTGTTAAAATGGTTGAAGAAACACAGGGAAACTTGGAGAAACGTTGAAGAATTGAGGGTTCAAAATCCCCTATGTAAAACATAGACAAAAGCGCTTGAATTTTGCCAGAAAAACGTGACAGGAATTACGGTGAAGCCGTTCAAGACACAGAGCAGTTCTTTATCTGTAGCAAGACAGCTCTGGTTTCAAATCATAGTCAAGCGCAAGTCATTTGGGTAAAAAATTTAGTAAAACCATTGAATCAAGGCGTTTAATTGGCTGTACAATAAAGCCTATTTAATCAGTGTTTTGAGGGCTTTAACTGAGGAGTTAAAGCCTAAAATAAATGAGGAGAAGAAGCAGAAAAAATCAGGGCTTTTATTAGCTGAAGTAAGTTATAAAGTTTAATATATTGTAGAGAGATAGAAAACTGGATAGTTTAAGCTTTGAAAAACAAGAGTTCTGAGAGAGATTTTGGACTGAAACAAGGAGCTATAAAAGGAGGAGTTATCTGAGACTCTTAAGGGACTGGATTAATTGGATTACAAAGGCCACAAGGACTACAGAAGGAACTGAAGACCAAGCTAAAGGTGCAGAAGCCCAAGATACAGCAGCCAGCACTAAAGTTAAGGAGCCTGGACTGGAACAGACCGCAAGAGCCCAAGACCAAAGTGCAGGAGACCAAGACAAAGATGAAGGAGCCCAAGACCAAGTACAAGAAGTCCAAGAAATTGTTAGAGGACTCCAAGTATTGGCAAACTCATATTGTTTCCCATACCCAGGCAATATATCAGAAGGTTTCTAAGTGGTTCTTCCTTCTGAAAGTGAATAAAAGCCTATTTTGACCCCTGCCCAACTTTTTCAGAGATACAGATACAAGCCCTATTAGTGAGCTACCCCATATCTTTTATCCTAGTCAAGGGCAGGAAGATATCTATTTCCAGAGTTGTAGAAGATTTGCCATCAGTAATACCTCCCAGGAGGAGTGGGAGATATTAACTAGGCATCTTGGGATGACAGATAGGGGAAGGGAGTTCATAGGAAATGAGTTTAATAGGTTGTTAAAGGACTGGTACAGGCCCCCTGAGGGGTTGGCGCCAGCTGAAGTACAGGTGTATGGTGGGGATGCTTTTCTAGTAATTGGAAAAGTGCTGGAAGAGTTTGTAGTCATGCAGGCTAAGTACAAGCTTCTAGCAAACCACTCACTACTGCTGGGGAATGACGACTCCTCCAAGCCGGTCCCTGGCTATGGCCCAGGACACACTTTGGGAACTGGCAACCAGGAACCCCACAGTGGTCCTGCGGTAGTACTAACAAGAGTGCGCTTTTGCCCATAGACAAGCTTGTAAGGGCTTTTGCCCTTGTTGCAATTGACTTGTGTTCTGCATATCATGAGTGTTGTAGGCAACATGTCAACCCAGGCTTTTGGTTTGTTAGCAGATAACTTACTGAGGGCTTCTATTAGCAGGCTGTTTAGTTGCTCTACACTTCCATTTTCTTGTGGGTGATAGGGACTGGCTATGATGTGTTTTATTTCATTTTTAGCAAGATAGATATTGGTGTCAATGGCCTTAAGCTTGGTCCCTCTATCTGTGATTAAAAGTTGAGTTTCCAAAACTTAGATATGATTTTTTTGCCAATAAACTATCTCACATCATTGCCTTTGTGTTCTTTTGTAGCTTGTGCCACAGGCCATCTGATTGCATAGTCAATAGCTGTTATGATGTATTTTTTGCCTTTTTTTGCCAGGCATTATTCCCACAATATCCAGTGACCACACCTTGAAGGGTTGTGTTATTGACACTGGTAGTACTGACTTGGGTGGTGCCTTGGATTGGGCGTTTTTTTGAAGACTTCACATTGCTCTAGTACTTCCTTGATATCATCCAGCATGTTGGATCACCAGTAGTGCATATTGATGTTACAAATGAACCAATGAGGATTCAGTATTTGAATTGGGGAAGAAAGCAGTCCAATAAAAAGGACAGGAATAAAAAGAATAAGGTATTGTTTATTATAGAATATTGTGATTAATATACTATATAGGGAAATCCATAAGACCACAAGGGGGTGGCATAGTGGTGTGTTCCATGTAAGGTTCAAAGCCAAGGAATAACTTGTGCAGGAATCAGCAGGTTGAATTGGCAGCACTTCTTATTAGGAGGAAGTGCCCACCATTCAAGATTGCCATCAGATTGGTTCATGTTGTTAGACACTCCAAGGGGTGACTCACCAAGTTCCCCCTATGTATTGTAATATATGTTAGCAGGCAAATCTGGAAACTTGGTTGCAACACCCCCTTGCCCCCTGCTTGTTATCAGACACCAGGATCAGAGTCTGCAGAAGATCTGGCTAGGTCCGCACAAACAACCTTTGTGTGAGGATGGCACTGCAGGGGCGCAAGCAATTGTGGTGAAGCTTCTTGGTATTCCCTTGGGCATCTTTGAGTTGATAGGTGTGATTGTCATAGACCGCGGCTATCTTGAAGGGCCCTAGGTGGTTGGGTTCTAATTTGGCTGAATTGGGATTGAGGATGTAGACAGGATCACCTACAGCATATTTTGCCTCAAGGAGCTTTGTCCCTCCTTCAATTTGTTTGTGTTCAAATTCCAGGCCTTGGAACGCCATTGGTTCAGGGATGGAGTTGTCAACAGGAGAGGTTTCCTGGGAACTGTAGACTGTAACTTCCCTTGTTCAACTCCCGTCAAACTGTTGGGCATTCCAAAGGCCAGGGCGCTGGGGCTGAACCTGGTGCCTCTGTTAATCATTGCTTGCAAAATGAGTAGAGCGGTAGGCAGGTGTTCAGTCCATGCAATAATGGGGTGTTCCTGTGAGAGCTTGGTAATCAGTTGAACCAGTGAGCCATTTAATTGCTCCACGTGTCCATTGGCTTGTGGATGGTATGGGGTTGTGACTATCCGTTGGAGTGCATTCTTGGCGCAGTACACTTTCATGACATGCCTAACAAGTTTGGGGCCACCATCTGTGATGAGGCATTTGGGCCGCCCAAAGCGGGCCACAATTTTCTTACCAATGAAGCAGGTAATGGTGGTGGCGGTGTGGTTTGTTGCTGCCCAGGCTACTGGCCAACAGGTGAAGTAGTTAATGTCAGTTATGATGTATTTCTTCCCCATTCTGTCTTCAGGGAGGGGTCCCACAATGTCAAGGGCCCACTGTTTGAAGGGTTCCATTGCTTTGATGGGCAAGACAGACTTTGGGGGTGCAGGTTTAGATGTATTCTTTTTGCACAGCACACATGTTTCAAGGAGATCCAAGATGTCTTGACGCATACGCAGCCACCAAACCTTTTGTTTCATGATCTCAAAGAGGTTATGAACTCTGATGTGACCCAGGGTTTGGTGGTAATGCAATATGGTGTCACCTTGTTGTTTGGTGGGGATGTAAGGCGTCTTCTCACCTGTCTCTGCCTGGCAGCAGAAGTTGCCAGCATCCATGGTGAACTGACTTTTATTGTCTTTCAGCTTGAAGATGGTTACTGAGTTAAGGCCTTTGTAACAAGTTGCTTCAGGGCAGAGGTACATCATTGGCCAATCTGGGGCCAAGCTGTCATCCCCTGTGATGGATGCCACATAGAGCCTTGAGAGGGCATCTGCCAAGACAAGCTCTTGCCCAGGCTTGTATTTAATGCGCAACTGGTAAGGAGATAGGCACTCAACCCAGCCTGCCTGGCGGCATATCAAGTGGGACTGCATGTTGAAATATTGGAGTATCTTGTGGTCTGCCAGGATGGCAACCACCAGAATTAACTCATTCTGCAAGTCAACTTACTGAATGTTGACAATTTGTTGAAATTCAGTAAGTCAACATTATTTTAGTATTTATCCGCTGGAATTGGGCATTTCCAAAACTAAGCTAATTTTTCATAGTGAATTATTGAGTCAGAATTGCAAAATTAAAAAGGAACAGGCATAATGTCAACACCATTTAAACAAAGGCTTAATTTTAAGCCGAAAAAACTAATATAATTTACTATGAAAATGTAAGTTTCTTTGTACTTTTACATTAAAGTTGACTACAGTAATTAATATCTGGATGTCAACTCCAAATAAGAATCCATAAATTTCTTAATAAAATACACAATATTCTAAAAATAACTATTTTTATATTTTAAACTACTGTTTTTATTAAATACTAGGTGGTTGCCCCATCCAAGGACAGAATTAAAGTTGAATTTAATCAACCAATTAAATTTATTTTATTGTCTTTTTAGGCTTGTATTACTTATTGCATGTTTAATTAAAATATTATTTAATTGCTTTATTAAAAAGTAATTTCAATTATATTTATTTAAATTTAAAATTAAAATTGTATACTCCAAGTATAAATAAAAACTAAACCTAAATAAGTATAGTATCACTATTAAGTTTAGTAAGGCTAAACTAATTATTTTGAAATTTAGTAATTGATTTTTAATGTCTGTAAAAATGTAGAGCTGATCTGCAGCTTTTAAATAAGCTATTGGGCATCAAACTCGGCTTAGTATTCAGTGAGATGCATTGATTTTAGTTTTTGTAGTGTGTATTAAAAGTAAATTTGGATAATAGCAAATCGAGTCCGAGCCTTTGATTATGACGCGAACCCGATTCCATCACTTAACTATATATCTCAGCATCTAGAGCAGCTAGAGCTATCATGTTTGGTACCATTTTGATCGGAATCATCTGAAAAATTGATCCACGTCCTCTAAATTTCATGAACATCATTATATTAAATCATAATTTTATCATAGCTTTTTACTCCACTGATGTTCTTTTGGGATGAAGCTATGCCAAGCAAGGTCTACTCTGAACAATATACAGCCACTTGGATCAGGTGATGCATCCAGTTGGAAACTTCTATTATTTCACTTGAATGATAAGAATTTCGAAATGTCCAAGCCAACCATCTACTTGTTTAAAATAATATTTATATTTATAATTTAAACCCTATCACTTTAAATTGACCATGCTCTCTTTTCATCATCAATTTTATCGTCAGCACAGAGCATAACCATCCAATCGTGTAAAACAATCTAAAACAATTGCTGCTTCTCTTCCAGTTTTAATCCACCCATTCTAAAGTTGGGTAATCTAGAAAGATAAGCCACTTTGATATGGTTGAATAGGGTTAGCCACTAATTTAAAATGCAAGTAATCAAATACAATTTTATTAAAGTTTGAGTGGCTTATAATTCAGTTCAACATGATTTAGCCTACACTCTACTGGATGCAATCTGTGTACTTTCAAAGATGCATGTAAGGGATTGAATGTAAGGATGAGCCAATTTGAGCTTGTGGCTTAACAATCGACTTTTAAAATAAAATCTAAGTAAAAATCAATTCAGTCAAATCCCTTACGGCTTGAGCCCACTTGAGGCGACATTACAGACAGACAGACTCACTTTTATATATATTAATATATTAAGATAAGCATTGAACAAAGACATATGCCAACTTTCAGAGTATTATTTGTATTATTAAGATATTTACTGTTATTTTGAACACTGGATAAACTATAGCTTATTTCTGGAAGTCCACTTAAGCCAAAACACATATGTTAAAACTAGAAATAATATGTGTATTTATAATGTTGACTTTGTGTCAAATTGATGCGTCACCTAAATTGTAACAAAGGGGTTTGGCTAAGCAAAAAGAGTGACATAATTTAAGCCAGATTTAATAGGAGAGTTACTATAAAAGAACATTGACTGTCTGAATGTCGACACCTTCACTGGTTTATTAGTAAAACACTGTCGCTTAACAAAAAGCACACATACAATGGTATGATAATTCAGGCCAAAGTACCCAGGGCTGTACTTTAGACTTCCCTCTACAATCCCTATTCTTTAGTTTTCATAAGTTACATATGCAAATCTTTAAAAAATTTAAATTTAAAAATAATCAATTTTGGCCTTAAAAAACCAACTTCAGAAAATATTAACTAAGCTTTATAAGTGATTTACATAGTGTTTTTCTAGTTTAATGCTGACTGTCAGTATTTCAACATCAAAATTAAAGCTTTTTTTATGCTGACAAGCTAAATTAAATATTTTTGACTATTGTGACTACCAGAATGTCGTCTTTTTATTTAAACATGGTTTTTTCCTATTCTTCACTAATAAACTAGCTCTAAAATCACTTTCCATACTTTTATAAACTATTTAATTCATAATAAAAAATAAAACAAGTGATTATTATTTAATTTAATTCATGTTTCAACTGATTATTCTTACTTTATGAACTATACTCTAATTATTGTAGGACAAATCTTCCAAGATGCCACAAAATAACCCCAAGTCAACCAAGAAAGTGCCCAAAGCCTCTGAAAAGGCCCAAAGTCCCTACCCTAACAAAAAACCAGCCAAAGAGCCCTCAAAGAAACAGAAGACAAAGTAGAAGACCCCAGACCCTGAAAGCAAAGAGCTCTCCCCTGCCCCCTCCTCTTCTCCAAGCTGGTACCAATCAGAAGGAGATGAGGTTTCACTAAACAAGCAAGGAAGAAAGAAGATACCCAAGAGTCCAGAACCTCAGTCAAGCCCAGATGAATCAAGCTCAAAGGAATCAAGCCCCAAGGAATCAAGCTCATTCCAGTCTAAGAAGCGCAAGAATCTAACTCCAGATAATTCACCTCCACCACCCAACAAATCTGCACCTCCATCCTCCTCATCAAGTATCAATAAAGAAGATCCTTATGATTACCTGTCTGACTATCATCAAGCACCAATTGGCCCATGGGATCCCCTAAAGGTTCACAAAGTATGTAACATCAAAGGATAGTTTAAGCTCCCAAAGAAGTTCTCTCAGTTTTCCCCTCTAATTTCTGTCAAAGGAGGTGCAAGTTTAGTCTGTGATGGCTATGTTTTCAATTGCAACAATCAAAAGAGAGCCGGAAGAAGCAATCATTATGTGTGTGAAGATAGAAGCTGCGCTGCCAGGATCAACACAGAAGGATGGGATAAAGTCACTAGTGAAAAAGGATAGCACACATGCAATGCTCCAATCAATCTTATTGAAAAGCTTTTAAAGTGGTGCCTCTACCAAATGGTCCCAGTCTCCAAAGATGTCAAGGCTTCTTATCTGAAAGTTAAGGCCACCACTCATCTAAGTAATGAGAACATGAATTTTATCCCTGACCGCAACCAGTTAGTGAAGTACATATGTGACAAACACCGTGATATATTCCCCCATAAGAAATCTGCCATGGTACAAGGAGAGTTAGTATTGACATAGGAGTTAAAGATGTTCAATGTTGATGAGGCATTCCTTTTACATGATGCTGGGCCTACAGCAGAGGCAAGAATTATATGCTATGCTACACAACAGAACCTGGAGCAGGTAAGAGATTCAGAGACCTGGTTATGTGACGGTATCTTTGCAGTATGCCACCGCCTTTTTACCAACTATGGGTTGTACATTCTCTTATTAAAGGCAAGGTGCTCCCATTTGCCTACTTTCTGCTTCCTGAGGCAACAGAATAGATCTACACAAAGGCCTTTAAAATCCTTCAGGAGGGCATCAAAGCCCTACCCAGTAATAAAAAGAGTCCCCCTGGCCATAACACTAGAGCCAATCCAGATGATGATGAAAAGGATGAAGCCACCCTTACTGCAGAACAAGAAACTCATGATAAAGCACTTGGCTCCTCAACTATAATCATGGACTATGAAACTGCCCAGTATAACGCTTTTGTAAACACCTTTGATGGAGAGTCCAGGAGTGTTTTTTCCAATATCAACAGGCTGTAAACAGGCAACTAAAGGGTCTACCTGAGCTCAGCAAGCTCCACCGTCTAGATGCATCAGGAAAGTGCAAGTTCTTAATTCAGCAGTTTTTAGCACTAGCCTTTTTAAAGCCAGAGCATGCTGGAAAAGCCTTTGAGCTCCTATGCCAGGATTCATATGCCAAGAAACATGATGGTACCTTCTACCCTTTCATTGAATATTACAAACCACAGTGGATTGGACGTAAGGTTACTAAGCGCCGGAGCAAGCCCAGAGCCAAAGCCAACTAGAACTGCTACCAGGCAGTTCTTAAGGATGAGATGAAAATACTTCATCTTTGGAGGGCTGGCATAAGCATATCAAGTCTTTCTTTGGAATCAAGCCCAGATACAACACCTTCTATGAGCACCTCAAAGTCCAATAGGGTAAGACTGCTGCATCCAACAGAGATATTGAGAACCGCCCATCCAAGAAGAAGAGAACCACCAAAGAGAAACAATATCAAGAGAAGATCAAAGACATTGTTAAGGCCAAATATAAGCTTTCAGAGATTGGGGAATACATCAAGAAGATTGCCACAGTTCTTAATGGTAACCAGGTGATCACAGTCTAGCTTTTAATTAAATTTATTGGGTATTGCCTAATTTTTATATAGTTTTTATATGTTAAGTATGATATTTTTAAATAAATAGTTATTCTAAATAACTCATTATTAATTTATTATACTTTTTTTATAAAATCATTGATTTTTTATTGATAGTTTGATGCTTTAGACTGTATTACATGGCCTATATTGGTATTTTACTAGTAAATTATATGTTTTTTGTAGTTTTTAATATAGAAAAAACTTTATATTACTGTTTTTGATTATTATATTTTTCTATAATACGTGAATTTTTATGTAGTATCTTTTTGTGTATTGGATTTTTTTGTTTTTATAAGTGGGAAAAATTTTATTATAGTAAAGATAGCTAATTTCATAGTGAATTATTTTTGAAGTGTATTTTTATGAATTTTTTTAATTGTCATGTATAATTTTTTATAGACTTTTTTAAATCTATGTTGTCACATTAACTAAAAAAGTATTTTGAGGCTTAATTTTTATTAAGTAAAATGTTCAGGAAACAGGTTTCTGCTTATTAAAAAAGTGTCAACATTTAGTAGTCTGCATGAGTTAAAACTTAATTATGACTTTTCAATGTTGTCAACATTAAAGTATTTTTAATTCTTATTGTCAACATATAGTATAAACTTGTGGAATGAATTAATTCTGGTGGTTGCTGTCAAGACACAGGGTGGAAAGGTGGCCTCTTCCAAGTAACAGCGCCACCTCTTGACGCAGTGTACAATTGCTGCTAACTCCTTGTCATGAATTGGGTAATGTTGTTCTGATTCAGTGAGCTTCCTGGATTTTTATGCCACAGGGAGAAAGACGCCTTTGTCAGTTTATACCCGCAACACGCCCCCTATGGCCCTGTCAGAGGCATCAGTCTTGAGTTTGTATTGGCAGTTCTAATTGGGAAACTGTAATACAGATGCAGTTGTAAGTCTCTTCTTCAACGTCTTAAAGGCTTGATTCTGGCAGGGGTCCAATGGAAGCACTGTTTAGTGTTCAGGAGCTCAGTGAGAGGTGCAATAAGTTCTCTGCAATTGGGGATAAATTCACGCACATAGGCAACCATGCCCAAGAATGTAAGCACCTGACTGACATTGGTGGGAGGTGGCATGTTGGTGATTGCCTTGATTTTGGCAGGGTCAGGCTTTATCCCTTGAGCAGAAATGATGTGCCCAAGGAACAAGAGCTCCAACTTGAGGAATTCACATTTGGAGGGATTAGCCTTCAACTGGTTTTTCCAAAGGGTGTCAAGGGCAGCACAGAGGTGTGTGGTTTAATCTTGACTGAAGACAATAATATTGTCAAGGTACACAACAACACACTTTCTAATCAATTCCTCAAATGCTTTGTTCATTAACATAGCAAAGGTGGAAGGAGTGTTGGTCATTATGAAGTTCATGGCCCAGCACTCAAACAACCTGTAGCATGTGTGGAATGCAGTTTTTGCCTCATCCTCTGGTGCAATGTGGGCCTGGTTGTACCCCGCAGTGAGATCAATCTTGCTAAAGACCTTTGCACCCGCAAGTGTGTCAAACAGGTCCTCAATCAATGGCAGGGGGTATTTATTCTTAACAGTCACCTCATTTAAGGCGTGGTAATCTGTGAATAGGCAAAGGGAACCATCCTTCTTGGATACAAAGAAGACAGTAGCCCCTTATGGCAAAAGCAAGGGGCATATGAAGCCCTTATCAAGTGTGTCTACAAGGTGCTGACAGAGGGTTTCATCTTCTTTTGGTGTCAAAAAATAGAGGGGGCGTGCCTTGGGAAGCAACCCTTGTAGTTGTACAGCATGCTGGATCTCCCAGGGAGGGGATATTTGGTCCAGTGTTTTGCTGAAAACATCCTTATACTCCTCAAGGAGTGCAACAAATTCTGGTGAAGGCGGAGTGGTCAAGGGGGGCTGCAGGTGGTTCTGCACAGATAACTTTGACTGAGCATTGCGTGAAGTCTAGTTCCCCCCTTGAAACTGTATGAACCTGTTTCTGTTATTCTGAAAAACATAGTATTGTGAAGCAGCTTGCTTGTTTTGACAGGATATATCTGAGAACTCACCCCATTTCTATTGAGAGTGATCACTGACGTATCATAGTTGATGTAGGGGTGGTTTAGTAAAGCCAGTCAAAGCCAACAATGATATTGTGGCTGAGTACTGCCATGATTGGTCCAGAGAGCTTAACCTGGACGTTCCCCATTCTCAAGGAGAAGGGTACTGTCTCATGGGTAATTGCCACTCTTTGGGAATCAGCCACTTGTACCACCTTGAACCTGCTTGGCACTTGGTCTAGTTGTTGTGCATCTGCAAACGTCTTTCACCATAGTGTGATTGGCCCCAGTATCTACCAGTAGTTTGTGGGTATTCCCACAGAAAAAAAGGGATAAGCCAAGTGAGTTACTTTATTTGGAGAGTAACTGACTTGAAGTATGGGGTTGTTGCTATGAACTTGGAAGACATCAAGGGTTTCAACTTTGTGAATGTTTTAGCCACAGGGGTTATTTGCTAGGAGGGATTGAGAGTGAGGGTCCAGTGGGGTTATAGAACCTCTTGTAACTATAGCCTCCAGGATTTTCCTGGGTCCTCAATTTGTGCTAACTGGAGTCCCCCCTCACAGGGGCACTTAACCACATTTTCCTGTTGGCGTGGCTGGCAGCAACCTATTTGGTTGTGAGCACTGCCAGGTGTGGGACAAGGTTAGGGTGGTGTGTCATTGGAGCGGCAGAAACCCATTAGAGCCTGATTATTAGCCTCCACAATGGCTTTATAGCAGTCATTGATGGAGGTGCATCAATCTTAGGGAACCCACTTGAAGATATGGGGGTTGAGCCCATTGACTATTAAGGTAAGGTGCATGGCGTTCCTGTCAGTCACAGCTTCTGGGGTAACAGCAAAAGCTTGATGCCAGGCGGCAAGGTATTCAGGAATAGACCCAGTCTGTTTGATAGCCAGGAGGACAGTCCCTACCACAATGGGCAAGAATTTTACACTGTAGCATGACTTTGCGGCATCCCTGAATGACGCCCAGGTGATTTCTATCTCTTGACTGGCCCAGGTGGTGAATCAAACTGCAGCAGGTCCTGTAAGACGGCCTGACACAGTGGCAACCCACATAGGCTCAGGTACCTGATATACACAGAGGCGGGTTTCAGTGGAGTGGAGCCAACTGACAATGTCAGCCCCTTCCACGCCATCTGCAAAGGTTTCCAACTGGAGGTTGAGCATGAGTTGTTACAGATCTGACTGGGGCAGAGTGACACTAGAGTTTTGCTGCCCAAGGCAGAGTTGGTTATACACACTTGTAAGTACCAGTTGATCTTGATAGATTACTTACCCGTTGGGGCTGTCCCCCTCTGGGATTGACAGGAAGGTTTCTTGGTGGGGAGTAGCCATACAGCCTGTACTCTGTCCTTTCTTGGGGGAAATTTTCTCTTTAGGTAGGTTGTGAAACTAAAACTGCTACCACTGTTGCAACTGAACCAATGAGGATTCATTATTTGGATTGGGGAAGACAACAGTTCAATAGAAAAGACAGGAATAATAATAAGGTATTCTTTATTATAGAATACTGCAATTAATATACTATATGGGGAAAGCCACAAGACCACAAGGGGGTGGTATAGTGGCATGTTCCATGTAAGGTTTGAAGCCAAGGAATAAATTGTGCAGAGATCAGCAGTTCAAATTGGCAGTGCTCCTAGTTAGGAGGAAGTGCCCGCCATTTGACATTGCCATCAGATTGTTTCATGTTGTTAGACACATCAAGGGGTGACTCACCAAGCGCCCCCTGTGTATTGAGAGATATGTTGGCAGGCAAGTCTGGAAACTCAGTTGCAACATTGAGGTATTCAGCAAGTTCCTGCTACAAGTGTGGCCCAGATCTCTGTGATATTGGGGGATTGTGTCAATATTTTGCATTGACAGGATGTAAGGTACAGTGTCACCACTTGGAAGTATTTGGTATAGTGTGCCATATATGTTTTTGAACAGATGTTTGTTCTTGAGAACTTTCTCTTGGATGTAAATTGGTGTTCCAGGTGGGACCTTCTTGGAGATTCCCCATGATTAACATGGGCCAATCAGGGTCCCCATCAGTGCATAAGACATGTTTATTGTATAGCCTTGATAGGGCATCTGCAGTAAGCATTTCCTTGACTGGCTTGTATTCAATTTTCATGAGGTACCTTTGTATAAGGCTCATTCATTCAGCTTGTCTTCTTGACAGGTGTTGTTGCATTTTGAAGAATATCAGTGACTTGTGGTTGGTTAGCACTTTGAATATTTATGCACCTTCCAGGTAAAATTTCCACTTCATGAGGCAGCACACAATAGCTACCAATTCCTTGTCATGATTTGATATCTTTGCTCATTTTTGGACAGCTTTATTGATTCATATACTATAGGGATAAAGTCCTTTTCTGAAGTTTGAATTTGGAGTACTCCTCCTATTGTGTAATTGAAAGCATCAGTTTCCAGCTTGTATACTCTCTCACAGTTTGGGTACTGGAGGATAGGGGTGGTGACCATGCACTCTTTTAGTTGTCAGAAATGTTGGTCCTTTAGTGGTGTCTGTACAAATTTGGTTGTTTTGCCTGTGATTGCAGATAGGGGAAGTTAAGGCACCCCAGTCAGGGATGAATCTTCTGACATAGGCTACCATGCCTAAGAATGTGCAAAGTTCACTATTATTCCACGGCACTGGCATGTTGGTTATGGCACATATCTTTTTTGGGTCTGGTTTGATTCTGTCCTTACTGATAATGTGACCAAGAAATGGGAGTTTAGAACAGAAAAATTTGCATTTTAAAGGTTTGGTAATGAGTTGGTTTCTTTGAAGGTGTGTAGGACCAGACAGACGTCTTTTCAGTGTTGTATTACCATTGGAATATAGATGATTATGTTGTCTAGGTAGATGATTGCTTGTTTTCTAATGTGTTCCTTGAAGACTTCATTCATAAAGGTTACAAAGGTGCTTAGAGCGTTTATCATGCCAAAATTAAGGACCACACACCCAAAGGAACCATACTTTGTTCTGAAAGCTTTTTTTGGTATATCTTCTGGTTTCATGTGGATTTGATGATAGCCTGCTGTCAAGTTAGGCTTTTAAAGCATCCTCCTCCTGAGGTGTAGGCGCTAAATGGGACAGGCTTTGGGAACACTTCCCTTGAGGTCAATTTCTTGCTGTATGCCCCAGTCAGGTGGTAGACCTGGTAAAGTTTCCTGGAAAACAGAAGGGAGTCTAGGACTAGCTGTTTTTGTATTGGGTCTCTTTCATGTACCATTTCTGTATTCTTAAAATGGATAACTTAATACATGCATGTGTTCCATTTTTTTCTAGGATTAGTTTCCTCTTCTGTTTCCATAATTTTCACAAATATATGGTCCTTCATGAGTGTATCAAGATGAGTTGGGTAGACATGGTGATACACCTTGCCTTGTTGTATGATGAGGGTAGCACTATCTCAGTCAATATGAGGGTTGGTCTTTCTCATCCAATCCAAGCCAAGTATAACATTATAATTGAAGATTGGTATGATAGGGCCACTAAGCGTAGTCTGCACGTCTCCAATTTAGGCATGGAAAGGTTTCTTTTCCTTAGTGACTGGTGTGATCCTATTATCTGCCATGATAACTCTATTAATATTACTTTGAACTGTGGGTAGTTTCATGAGGTTACCCAATTTTTTGTCAACAAGGAATTGGTCTGCTCCAGTGTCAAATAGTACTGTGCCCTGATATCTGAAAAAGCAGAAAGGATAAGTGAGGAGTTTATTTCTGGTTTGGGCGGCAAACATTAGAGGATTGCTGGAGGGTAATTGGATCATGGTGATTGAGTCCACGTCTTGGTCCCTTTACAAGTCTTGTAAAGTGAGGGAGGGCAGCTTGCCCAAGCACTACCCTGAGCTTTTCCCTCCTTGTTGGTGTCATCAGTGCTTGCTTGATTATCTTGAGCAGTGTGATTCCTGTTTCAAGGATGGGTTTTATTGCTTCAGTTATTCTGCTTATTAGGGTGAGAGTTCTTTTTTGCTGTAGGGCTCTCCTTTTGTTTTTTGTTGCATGTAGGTTATCATACTTTTGCACTGCGTGCTTTCCTTCCAAGAATACATCCTGGAGGTCCTTGCAGCGGGTCATATCAATCTAGTGTCTAATGTGACAGAAATTGCGGGATAGTATGAAGCCTTTCTAAATGGTGGGGAATTACCACCCAAATCCACATAGAATTAATGATTAACCACCAATGTGTCTTCAGATATTGTTTTATGAGATTTCCAATTGAGATACTAGGATTAAGTAAAATATTTAATCCTAACCAAAGTAGCCCAAGATAAATAGCCTGTGAAAGCATCAGAGTATCTTCAGAATAAAATTCAGGACATTAAGATGCAACACAATTTTCAGTTTCAAAGACAGGGGGGACTGCTCCAAGATCAGCAGGCATGAAAATACCATTGGGAGGTATCAACAACAAAGTTCCAACTGCAGGGCCCCAACTTCCAGTAATAATCTGGCTTAGAATCAGATTGTAGGGAATGTAGCGCAACAATCCAACTACAGGATGCATTTTAAATGTATATTATACCAAGGGATATATGATTTTTATTGAGTAAACTTTTGGGAGAACTCAACTCTTAGAGTTGAAACAGTGAAAATTATTCAATATATATCAAAAATCAACTAAGCAATACCACCTGGATCCTGGGCTCCTATTCCTTCCACAATGTCAGGTGAGTATCTAGTCCAGGTTGCAAAGAACCCTTGGGTGACCAATTTCTGACAATCATGCTGATTAATAAGTTCATATCTGGTGACCCTTAAGTTACGTTGATTTACAATGTCAACTTACAGGGGGTAATTGGATTTGACAGGCAAACTGGAGCAGCTGTAACTCATTTGCAATCAACCATTTGATTCAAGTCTGTTAAATCAGTCAGCTTTGTTAAAGGTTTCCCAGCTTTCTAAGCTTTCTTACTCAGCCAAATAATCCCTGGCATTATGGAGCTTACTGTGTCATCTAATGTGTGTGGGGAGACCATTGTAGAAGTCCAATTTTAGTCCAGCTTTGTCAAAGTTAATGGTTTTGGGAGCTTGGTCACTTAGGTCTTTGTACGCTGCAATGTACTTCTCAATTGTTCCAGTCATTTTGAAAGTCATGAGTTCTGTCATGATCACCATGTTGGAGTCCTTCATGGCAAACCTTTTGAGGAAGGTGGCTTTGAACATATCCCAGTATTTGCTGTGATCAGGATGTTGGTTGAACCATTTTCTTACAAAGAGTGAGGCAGCCCCAGTGATGTGAAGGAAATCTCACTGGCCCAGAATCTGCGGGGGTAGCCCACTTGTATAAACTTGCTTTGTGTGCTTTGGATCCCGAAGTTGGCATTCTCTCAACGTAGTTATGCAAAAGTCCCAATCTTTGCTGAGTGTAGATGTTGAAATACAATGTTGGGTATCTTAGTTGCCTGCGGCCCTGGGGTTGGAGGCGGGTTCAGGAGTCCACAAGTGTGAAGAGATTATACTGTTTGATAAGTACAAGGACTTTGTTGAAGACAATAAACTCCATAGGGATGTCCTGTCCTTCTTTGTAGTCTCTCTAACATGCAGGAATTACCATCTGCTGGGTTCTTTTCTTTGGAGGAATTTTTCCTTAAATTTATGTAGGTGTAGATAGCCTACATGTGCTACCACTGTTGATTATATACTTCTGGGAAGTATAATAAGTGAAATAAAGGAGAAAATTAAGAAGATAATGATACTTTATTGGATATGAATATAGGATAATATATAGTATCATGAAAAGCCACATACTGTCCATGTACAACATGGAAGAAATGAGGCTTATCTGAGTAATGTTCTCTTAAGTCATGAGGCTTGTTCAAGTTGTGTTTTGCTTAGGATCTATAACATTTGATTCTCGTAATAGATGGCTGACTGATAGTAGTGCCACTGATTTAATGATTAGTCAGGGAATCATTCAGTGAGTCACTCGGGGAATTAATTTTCTAATAGGGAGTAATCAAAGATGTTGCAACATCATATATATGTATATTTTACAATTGATTTTTTACACAATTCTTTATAAATATTTTTTATATAACTTTAAGTTTACCATACTATTACTAAGATAAAAATATTCTTATTGAAGGTCTTTATTCATGTGTAGTATATCTGTTAATAAAAATCTAAATACCTTGGGAGATTTACCTTTAAAATTTTTAATTATCTTTATATATATGTTTGACAGAAGTGGGATTTCTGTATAATTACCATATTTTATTTTAAATATTTGAGGTAGTCACCACGGAATACAAAGAAAAATTGTAATACAAAAATTAAGCATCTGTATTAGTGGTGTGTTCTATATGAATGCAGGCTTGGAAGCTTCAAAATATAAAATGATAATCCATAAATCCAAAAGAGTAAATTAAAGAATATAAAAAATAGTCAGAATTGTTAAGTCCTTAGTTGGTTGGCTGTTTGACAAGGCATGCAGGGAGAAATGAATCAGTGTGGCCATAAAATTTGGCCACAGTCTCTGCTGGAAGGGTGTGGATCCCAGCCTGCAACAAATCAAACAGGTCCTCCATACCAGTTGGTGTCCCACTCTTGACAACTTTCTTGAGCCACCCAAAGAACTCCTTGATAGGGTTTAGGAATGGGGAATAGACAGGGAGAAATAGGTGGCACAAATTTGATGTGGCCAATTGTTGGGGGCCAACTGCAATGCCTGTATCAATCATTGGAAATTCTTCAAGGATATCTGCCACCTTGTGGAGTCTGACATTATCCAGCACAATTACATTGGTGAAGCCCAGGCTTGTGTGCCTCAGGTGCTCCTGGATCAATCAGAGGAATGATAGGAAGTTACAGCTGTTGTGAGAGCCTAGTATCATTTGATAGAGCTCAACCCCCTTTGGATCAAGGAGAGCCACCATTGAATAGGCTATGGCGCAGACTGCAGCACACCAAGCCATTCCATCATTGGAGCCTTTGAGGACATATCCATACCCATTGAGCATTTAAAAGACAAATGCTGATTTGTCAATGTAGTAGAATTTGATTGTCCCCTTGGCTTTGAGGGCAGTGTACGCCTCAGCGTATTTTTTCTGGGTCTTGACATTGGCTGGGCTGTTTCTTTTGTAGGGAGATACCCCAAGTTTTTCCAGGAAAAGTGCATTCCTTTGAGCAGATGGTAGTAAAAGGAAATTGAGGTCATAACCCCAAAAGTAGATTTGACCATGGCCTGTATATTTGCCAGTTCAAGATGGCAGTCCCGGGCTATCCACTGGCAAATTGTTCATTTGTGCTCCTTGTTGAGCAGGGTCAATATGCACTTAGAATTTCTCTGCTTTTAGAACTAACTTGATATTGATGAGCTTGTTGAATGTTTTACTGGTGTATTTGGGATCCACCACAACAAGAGCCGCAGACTGGTTTTAGTCACAAGATTCCTGCATCAGCTTGAGAAATATGATACACTTAACATCAGGGACTGCCTTCTGGGTGCCTTTTTGGGTACAGTGAATCAGGATCCTGATTGGTGACAGATATACAAGGCATAGGCATCTTGTTGTAGAAGGCTGCAATCTTATTTAACACCTGCTGTCCCTCTGTAATTTTATAAAGCTCAGGCTCTTTGACATCTTCTTGATAACTGTCACTGATATAGGGCTCATAGCTAGTGTCAAGAACAGGCTTAACCTTCTCTATTATGACTTTTGGGACTGCTTGATGGCAGTAAATAGGGTTAAGTATAAAAGAAGTAAGCTTAACTTCCTTGTTTCTAACTTTTTTGGATGTGAAAGCCTTGGTATAATTCTGGTCAGCTTGGGGACCCAAGGGTTGATGCTCTGCACCCTTGCAGCTTGTGCTCCTTGAACTGGTTGTGTCAGTGCAGCCTCACTATTGTTCTCTTCTCTCCTGTCTCCTTCCTGTGTAGGCACTTGTGTTGCACTAACTCTGTTCTTTGACCCACGGGGGCAACTGCAACCACAGCGCACAACAGGTGCATTGCTACTCTGTTATTGTGTTTGTTCCATATTAAATTTAATAAAATACAGTAGTTTTAAAAGCTATGGCTGTTGTGAATACCGCTATTCAACATGTTTTAATTTTGCCTTTGGTGGGCCATTTTGAAGACAAATCTCTTGCTTTTGCTTTTGCCTCTCAAAATGAGTTGATGACTGAATCAGGAAATACAATTGTTTGGTTTATTGAACCTGCGCATCTCACTTTCCCCACTCATGCTTGTGGCAAGTGATCCTACCGTCCTGGTAGTGTTTTGTGGTATCAACAACCACTATATATTCCTTTTTCTGATTCACCAATAAAATTAAGTTCTATTCACATTTTTGTTTTTGTGTCTCCAGTACTTCCGCGCCTCTCTCTAGCCACAACTAGTAGAGATTATTCTTCCAGGGCCGCAAGGTAATCACATAGCCTTCCCTGTCATCTAACCAAGACTTAGTACAAATCCAATCCTAAGGTTAGGATTCCCTGTTGTGTGTCTGTGCCGTGCCTCAGAACACAACAAAAATGGTGCTCACTACAGGGGCTGTAAGCCCCTTGGTTATCCCTTTTGAATCCACGTTTTCAGGCCCTTTGCCTCCGCCTATACACAAGCCAAATTTGCCTGAAATTACCAGTTCTCTTATTGAGGAAGACATCACCAATCCGCCTATTATCCCTACTGTACTGAACCTCAGAAATGGTCCCTGCCTAGTTGCTTACCCCATGGGTACCCCTGACTTAGAACAAGTCATGACAGTAGCCCTTGGGATAGCCCATGAAGGAGTCATCCCTTGCCTTCAGCTGCAGTTCAGTCGGGCTGAATACTATGAATTAATTGTGGCTCCCCAAATTCAACAGAATATCCTCTCAGCAGCTGGCTCCACTGAGCACTTACTATTTTCCTTTGTGCAGCCTGCCTTTGCCCACCATCAGATGGTGTTGGGGCTCAATGTCCAAGAAATCTTGTCCCTACAAGCAGCGGTTACTCATCAATGGGACCAGTTTGCTTCCTACCAACAGTGAATCCATTCCCTGTTTTCCTTGGTATCTGACAATCAGCGCAACACTGTTACCTCCCAGACTTGTTTGGTTAATTCTATTATACAAATACGCCAGTCCATCCCCAAATACATCAGGGAGCATCTACACAAGTTTCACCAGCTAGAACAACCCTGGCAAACTCAAGTAGATTCCACCTTGAATGCTTATCTCTCCGACTTTGAACAACTTGTGCAGCAGCTTAATGCATTCAGCATGTATTCATTTGAGCAACTACAGCAGGTAGCGGAATTTGCTACTAACAGCCTTAATGAGCTAAGTACAGCGTTTGGTCAAGAGAGAGCTGCCATCACCAATGTTATAGCCAAACTCCAGAGTCAAGTGAATAAATTATCTACGCCCAAGCCAGATGTTCCGCCCTCTCCCCCTTCTGATGACTTGGTGGATAGAAAACAGAAAATATGGGATGCTATTCAAGAGCTATGTACAACTACCTTCAGTCAAGGACGTCCTACAGAGGCTCCCCAACCTGACCCCCAGGTGCTTGAGTTGACTGCTCAAGTTGCTGAGCTACAGCAAGAACTTGCTGCCTTACGCAAGATGCTGGCAACTGCTGCTAGTCCATTTGGGGTTGTTGACAAATATGGTTGCTGTCCTGGCTTACCAGGAGCCCCTCAAATCCAATGCACTAGGGAACTAATTGCCCTAGCTAACAAGGTGGATCATTTGAAGCGGGACCAGACTGATCTGGATAGAGATGTACAAGAGATGAGTGAATTGATTGACTCTGTGAACAACAGGTTTGCCCCTTGCCTCTCAGTGGGGCCATCCATTACCTCTTGACTGGCTGAGATCTCCACAGTAGTGACCTCCCAAAGGCCAACACCTAGATATTACTGAGCAACAGACCACTAAAGCTATCAATACGGGTGCCCGCGCTGTTGAGACCCTGACTACCCTTGAAAAGAGTGTTTGTCAGCTGTGGGCTAGACAGCCCCCCTCTGAATCCAAAGCAGAATTTCCCCCGCATATAAACGTACTCAATAGCAACAATGGTGGTCCAACTCCAGGAGCACACTTCAAGCCTACCTTTAAGCAAGTCTTCAATACCAGAACCTTGACTATTGCAGCTTTCTTAACTATCTACAAAACTGCCATGAGACAAGCATCAGACAAAGTTAAGAAAGAACATATTCTGACCTGTTTGCATCCAACCTGCCAAGAGGTAGTAGTGCCAGAGCTGCCCATCATTGAGACCTGGGAAGATATGAAGCAGCTTCTGATTGACAAGTTTGGTGATGACCTTAGCCTGCAAGTAAAAAAAGACGCTTTTATGCACATTGCTTTCAAGCCTAAAGAGACGCTAGCTGAGTTTGCAGACAGATTCTACATGGAAGGACAGCAACTGATAACAAGCAGACAATTGACAGCCCATGAAGCTTACATGACTTGCGCTCAAGCCCTTAAAGTTAACCAGCTTCTGTGTCTTCACTTCAAAGCCCATAAAGCTATGCTTTCCTCTATGAAGAGCATAAAGACGCTGCTGCAGGACATGCACCTTACCCATTCTGGAGAAGTTGTTAGGGAAAGTTGAGCTGCTTCTAACTCTGGTTTGTCTTCCTGTGGTCCTTGTATTCTTACCATCAACTTGCAAAATCCTTCTTGACGCCAAGGTTGCCACAACTGTGGTCAGATAGGTCATCATTCTCAAGTCTGCACCAACCTGCGGGTTGAAGGAGCTGATCCAAAAGAGCAGGTGGGAAAAAAGCAGTCAACCTAGAGGCAGAGACACTCTCAATTGACAATTCTTCCAAGTCTCTTTCAATACCTCCCTCTATATCTGACTCTGAGCCTGCTGATAATGAGGCTCCTCCTATCCTTGTTGTTCTACAATATCTCTGACAACTCTGACCTGGATGACTCTGATACAGACAACACCAATGCATATGGGTACTCTGTTCTGGCTGTTCCCAAAACCATTACAGCCCCCTATAAATTGCAATCAAGAAAGACTACAAATACCGCTAAGTCTTTGCCTGAAGACAAAGAAGTTGTCTCTTGCCCTTACCTCACTCAAGCTAAGAGGTCCCCTGTACTAGTGGAGTCATCAGAAGAAGCTGCCAAGATTGCTGACGCTGTCTTCAAGAATGTATCTGTTTTGCTCCATCTCCAAACTGTTTATAAGGAGTTCCCAGGATTAAGATGCATGATTTAGAAGTGGGATAAGGAACTAGCAGAGGCTCAAGATATCTTGGCTGTCCTTCCACCCTTTGGTTGCACTACCACGCAAGTAGAGATATCCATTCAAAAAGTGAAGATCAAGGCTGTTTTTGACACTGGCTTGCCAGTCAACGTTGTCTCCTCCAAACTTATGAAGAAACTCAAACTTGCCCTTGACCTTAATTACCACCAGTTGTATGGCACAGCTGGATTGTCTATGACCCGCACCATAGGGGCGTACTCCGCTCTACCCATGCAGTTTGGTAAGCTTCTCCTAGCTGCATCAGCAGTTGTCTTGGAAAACAAGAGTTACAATCTCTTAGTTGGCACTCAGTTCCTTAGGGAATATAATGGGATAATAAACTTGAAAGATGGTTACCTCTTTATTCTGGGATACAAAGTCCCTCTGATCTTTGAAGAGCCGGTTAAATTTCCCGGGAAGCACCTGAAGATGTGCGCTTTGGAATACCCTACTGGAGGTTTCACCCTCAAATATTGCACCCACTCTTCAAACATGAAATGTCCATCCATGGCTTGTCCTGCGTCTGAAGGGATCCCTCTCCTAGCCACGTCTGCTGTCACCATCCCCCCTGGCTCTCAGGCCATTCTAGACTCCCAGATATCATATGAACTACCTGAACAAACCTTCTTGGAGTTGTACTCTCCCCTTCATTAGAGCGCAACAATCCTTATCTCTGTCCTGGAATCCTAGATGTCTCCCATAAGGACCCTGTTCAATTGTTGGTAGCCAACCTGACTGAACTCCCCATGACTGTGTCTAGGGGGCAGGTCATCAGATATGGCAAGTTGTTGAGAGCTCCTGATGTCCTGTCTCTTCATCCCTTTGGTACATTCCAAGATTTTAACCTACCTGAGGATGAACCCTAAGTCCTATCCTTGTTCACTGCGCAAGACTTTCCACAGCTGTCCCAGTTCAACAGAAAGAGGTGCTAGACTTGCTAGACCAATTTTCCAACATCTTTGCTAAGGACAGTACCAACTATGGGTTCGCCAAATTCATTATCCATCAGATTGACACTGGTAATGCCCCCCTTCTGTGCTAAACCATATTGCCAAAGCCGTGTAGAAGATGCCCACACATCTAAAGAGCTCAAACAACTGTTGGACGCTGGGCTGCTGGCACCTTCCCAAAGTCCTTGGGCATCCCCGCTACTCATCTTAAAGAAGAAAGATGGAGGTCATTGTATTGTGATGGACTACTGTCAATTGAACTCTTTGATCAAGAAGGACTCATACCCCTTGCCGCGTATTGATGATGCTCTCCAACGTCTTGGAGGCTCTAAGTTTTTATCCAAAATGGATCTGGCATATGGATACTGGCAAGTTGACCTATTGCCCAAGGATTGTCAAAAAGCCGCGCTCATTACATCTGAAGGACTTTTTGGGCCTACTTGCATGCCGCAGGGACTCTGTAATGCCCCGGCCACCTTCCAAAGGGCCATGGACTCCATCCTCTGCAACTTGAAGCTGTCATGCATCCTAGTATACTTAGATTATATAACAGTTTTCAGTGCTAACTTCACCAATCACCTGGCTCACCTCAAGGAGGTGTTCATAAAGATTTGAGAAGCTGGCCTCAAACTAAAACCTTCCAAGTGCGCTTTCTTCAAAGAGTGTCTTGAATTCTTGGTCCATGAAGTAACCTAGACAGGGATTTGCCAAATGACTAAGAAGGTTGAAGCCATTGACAAAATGCTTTTGCCCACCAACCTGCGAGAGGTACAAGTCTTTCTAGGGATGATGGGCTACTATAGACAGTTTATCCCTGACTTTGCCAATACTAGTGAGCCTCTAGTCCAGCTGTTACATAATGTCCCCTTTGAATGGACTGCCAGTCAGCAGCAAGCCTTTGAAACCCTTAAGCAAAAACTCAAAGAGGCGCCAATACTAGTGTATCCTGACTATGATAAGGAGTTCATCCTATACACTGATGCTAGCAATATTGCTATTGGGGCTATTCTGGCCCAACTAGACAATGAGGGTGTAGACCATCCTGTGGCTTACACTTCCTGAGTGCTAAACAAGCATGAGAAGAATTATAGTGTCACAGAGAAAGATTGTCTTTCCGTGTTGCATGTAGTCAAGCAGTTCTGCCACTACGTGTATGGTACCCATTTCACAGTTGTCACTGGCCACACTTCACTAAAATGGCTACAACAACTTAAGGAGCCAGAAGGGCGCCTAGCTAGATGGGCCCTATGTCTGCAATTTTATGACTTCACTGTGCTTCATCACCCTGGGATCCAACATCAGAACGCTGATGGGCTATCCAGAATGCTCATTCTTGCTTTACATCCTGCAGAGGCTGACCGGTTGTAGGAACTAATTGGATACCCTTCTTCTTGGGAAAGCAAGACAGAAGAGGTCCAACTGGCCTTATCCAAGCTATCTGAAGGTACCCTCATAAGCAACAATTAGCTCTTCAAGAAAGTACACAATAAATATCTGCCTTATGTACAACCCAGTCTTTGCCTCTTGTTGGTGTCACAAGCTCATAAAGAGACTGGGCATGGAGGCATCACCAAGACTTTTGACTGGCTTCAGAAGAATTGCTTCTGGGAAAACCTTTGCCTGCTAATCCCAGACGTCATAGCTAGCTGCCACAACTGCCAGCTGCAGAGGCCTTGAGCTGTTGCCCAAGAATTCAAATTAGTCCCCCCCTCAACATGCTTTTCATACTTTCAGCATTGACACGGTAGGTCCTCTCCCCCGCTCACGTTCTGGGTGTCGTTTTATCCTGATTGCTGTTGATCACTTCAGCAAGTGGGTAGAGGCTTGCCCTACAAAGGACATCACAGCTAAGACAACTGCTGCCTTCCTGTTACAAGATGTTTTCTACCACCATGGCTGTCCTCAAGTGTTGCTCTCAGATAATGGGACTAACTTTAATGCCAAGCTGGTAACCTCTGTTGTCAAAGCTTTGGGATCTCACCAGTCTTTCTCTGCCCCCTACAACCCTTCTATCAATGGGGTAGTCAAGCGTGCAAATTCATCACTGGTCTCCATCATGAGGAAGCTCACCTACTCTGATGTTGTCAACTGGGACTTATACTTACCTGCTGCTCTCTTTGCGTATTGTCCTAGCAAACATTGTGTCACTGGGTACTCCCCTTTTGCTATGCTGTATGGGCAAGAGGCTACTACCCCATTGCTCTTGGGCCCCCCTGCTTTCCTCTGATAAGGCCATGAATCCTGACAACCACATCAAGGATCTCGTCAACTGCATAATTGATATACAGGCCACTGCCTACACTTCTGCATACAAAACTAAGATGCTTGAGATTTCTCCTGATAATGCTAGATGCTCTCCTTTGCCTGAATTTGATGTTGATGACCGTATTATTTACTACCAACACAGAGTGGGTGGGCGCACGCATAAATTGGACTTTCTGTGGATTGTCCCTCTGGAAGTGACCTTTAAACAAGGGTCTGAATACACTGTAAACCTCCTCTCCAGTGGTCGTCCCTTTGCTTGAGTGCATGCCAAGTTCCTCTGCAAGTACCACCCCCCTAAGGCTAATCTAGGGGAGGGCAATGTTGTGAATACTGCTATTCACCATGTTTTGATTTTGCCTTTGGTGGGCCATTTTGAAGACAAATCTCTTGCTTTTGCTTTTGCCTCTCAAAATGAGTTGATGACTGAATCAGGAAATACAATTGTTTGGTTTCTTGACTCTGGACATCTCATTTGCCCCACTCATGATTGTGGCAAGTGATCCTACCGTCCTGGTAGTGTTTTGTGATATCAACAACCACTATATATTCCTTTTTCTGATTCACCAATAAAATTAAGTTCTATTCACATTTTTGTTTTTGTGTCTCCAGTACTTCTGCGCCTCTTTCTAGCCACAACTAGTAGAGATTATTCTTCCAGGGCCGCAAGGTAATCACATAGCCTTCCCTGTCATCTAACCAAGACTTAGTACAAATCCAATCCTAAGGTTAGGATTCCCCGTTGTGTGTTTGTGCCGAGCCTCAGAACACAACAATGGCAACAAGCAAAAACAATCCAGATTTAAACAAAATGAACTCAGATTTAAACAAAATTAAAAAAATGAATTTATATTGATTTACAATAGATTTGGGTCCAATACAATTTTGCTTAAATCTGAATTCATTTTGTTTAAATCTGAGTTCATTTCAATTGTTGCCATAGATTTTAAAAATACTGTACTAAAAAATTTTAATTAAGTTGTGCACTGGTTTTGACTTTTGCTTTTTATCTGAATATGGCTATTTAAAAGGAGTTTCCCTCACCCAATATCCCAATTATAAATTTTTATTTAATAATTAGTTGTTTTGGGTTTACAACACCAATTTTAGAATACTCAAAATAATTTCCACCCTTTTCCCCAGATTTTACGCCAAATTTAAGCACCCAACACAATATTTTTAAAATTTATGTTTCAGATTTTGTGTCTTATTTTAGATACCTTGGTATCATTCTTGATTACAATCCATTGTACACAACATTTGAGCGGGTTCTGTTTACATATTGAGTTGATACTGTGCTTTGGTTTTGGTTTGAGTTTTGACTCATCACGCTTGGGTGTATTTCATCACAGATTCACATAGTAAACATATAGGTCATTATTTTTCTTGTTATTCCTGAGCGCTGGACTGATTATTTTATAATTTAATTACATTATTCATATTCAAATTATTCAGAAAGGTTAAAATACAATCAATGTCAAATCTTTAATTGATCTTGGGCTTAGATGTTTTTTTTTAAAAAAATCATTTATCAATTTTTAAAATTAAAAATTGCACCTTATAATATTGCTGGAAATATCTTAAGTGCTACTACAAACTACAAGCTAAAATATTTATGATGAGTTGCATGGGAGAGTAATAGCAGCCCTAAAGCTATAAATGCCACTACCCTATCTCTGGCTTGTTATAAATATTCTTAGTTTGTTTTAGAAAAAAAGATTGTTGTTTTTGAAAGACTGATAACTCTATTTAAAATACACCCTCTAATAAGCTGCCCTACTTCATGAACTTGCCCCAATACATCACTAGCATCTTCTGATATTTTTGTTTCTCTGGTATCATCACATGATTTCAAATGATAAGTTATATCAGAATATTCTGAGAAACTTTCAAATGTTAAAGGTGAAGTATACAACTTCCTATCTTTCATCAAATATGAAAGATTAATGTACAGATTTTTAACTTTGAGCTCTCTCCCTATAGGCCTAGCTTTTCTCTCATAAATATAAAAGAATGACTTTTGAGAAATATTTGAGCCTGATAGCGCTGATTTATACAATTATTTTCTTTTTTCTTCTTGCTCAAAAATATTTTTAATATCATTTATATTCTTAATATAAAGCTGATTTTCTTTCTCTTTTAATGTTTTTGATATTACACCAAAGTGACCATCAACAATACTTTTCCCATGACATTCTACAAATTTATTGTATTTAATAGACCCTTTAATGTATTTTGGTGCCTCTTTAAATAGATAATATAAGAATTCATAGGATCTAAAATGGTTTCCATTATCAGTCCATACTTTGATATTATTTATTTTTTTAAACTTATCTAATTTAAGAAGACTTATTAGACATTCACCTGAAAACAAAGAATCATGAGACAATATTTGAGATAAAAAATCATGGTATTCATATTTAACTTTATTGTTTTCTTTAAATACCAATGCAAACCCCAATAAAGAAATAGGTATTCTGGAATAAAAACAGTTATTGGTTTCAATTGGACCACCACCAACTTTTAAATTCTCCTTAAAATCTATGACTATAATACATGATTCATTATCTAATTCATTGATATCTTTCTTATGTTCCCTATTTTGATGAGCATAAAAGTCTTGGTGCTGATTAATAGCTTTTAAGTCACTGTTTAAAAATTCTGGCAATAATAAGTTTTTACTTTCACATCTTTCTTTTCTTTTTTCTAAGGATGATTTTAAGCTACAAATATTACACATGTCAGTTTGTTTTTTACTCTTTATTATATTTTTTGGTATTAATTTATAGTAAGTAAAAAGTGATATTGAAATTTCATTTTTTATTTTCATATTTTCATATATTTATTTTTTTGTTTTTAATAGAGAATAATTTATTTCAATTGAATATTCATTCATTTCTTTTTCAATGTCTTTATAATTTTTTCTGGTGCTTTTTTTGTAAACTGGCGTGTTTCAAAACAATTTTCCAGTAGGTTTTTGATTATTCTTTTGATTCTTTTTTTAATGAAAAGTTATTATTTTTTTTGGCTTTTTTATTTAAGCTTACATTTTTATTTTTATTTATTTTTCTTGAGTATTTAAACTCACTTTTAGTTATATTAAATCACATATCAGTAAGCTCTTTTAAAGAGTACCTGGAAGTAACCAGATATATCAAGGCTGGGAGATGCTTTTGGGGAACAGATTTCAGAAGATCCTTTAAGCCATCAATTATCCTATTTAGTTTCTGATTTTTAATTAAAGGAATGAACTCTGTTTTTCCAAACTCAGTTTGAGTGAGGAAGTGATTGATGAAGGAATTAAGATTGCCTCCAGAAACAAAGAGGAATGCTTTCTTTAGCATAGCAATTCTTTCTCTTTTTGTTGATGCTCCCAGTGAAGAAAATGTCTGCATGGCAGAGGTGAAGTTAACAGATTCCATAATATTGGATTTATGATTGATGATAAAGAGATGCTTTATAGAGACGCCTTGCAAAAGAGTTCTGGTTGCCAGAATGATATCTTTTTGTAAATATAGTTTGAAGTTAACCTTAGGTGGTGCTTTATCTCTTATATACCAAGCCTTATGACACCATTCTGAAAGAAATGATGTGATAGCTTTTATTAAAATTTCAACTTAAATTTATATTCCTAAAATAAATGAAATGCCCAGTCTTCATGCACAAGTGATATATGTGTATCAGCATAGCATCAAATTACATCATACCTTCTTTGTAATCTATGAAAATCAATTAAAATATTGTATTAACTTAATTATAACTCTTCTGCATATTTTAAAATGACAAAATATTAAAGAATTATATTTAAAAAATGCTTAATTTGAGGTTTGCAGCTCACTTGAACCTCAAAATTCATCTAAACAGAAAATAAATTAATGTTCTAACTTCAAACTACCATAAAATCCTAAATAATTGAGCTTTTTTAAAAAAAATGCAAAAATAATGCTCTTGATCTTATATTTAATTTCTTTAAATAAAAACTATATATTACTTGAATGAAAAACCAATTTTTTAGCTTAAAGCAATATATTTTATTTCATTATCAAAATAATATAATAAAATATGGCAGATGCTCTTTTAAATTGCTTTCATTTCAATATTCATTATAGTATACATATTAGTATTTTAACACCAATAGAAAGATAATATTCTTAGCTTCATTTTGATAGTTTACAGTATGGAAAAATATTAAATTTTTGTTGAGTTATTACTGTTTTAAATATAAACATTTGTAATTTGATTTTTTTAAAATCAAACTGTGTTACTGTAAATTCAGAACCTGAACATAAAAATGCAGGATTGTCAAATCCTTGGTCCAAATTTTGAATCACCTTTGCAGGATAGCTTTTTTTAATTAAATTGAATTCTTTGTATTTTTATTTGTATTTTTAAAATGTTGGAACTTATAGACACTTTGCAAAGTTTAAGTCAAACAACATATTTCCAATGGACAAAATGAATTAACTGGAATCAGATTTGAAGTGTTCAAATCCATCAACCATTTTCATACAGTTTACTATGTTTTTGAAATTGCAGGATTATCAAATCCAAGAACCAAATTTCAAATAATAATTGAGTACCACTAGTAAACTCAGATATTAATTGCTGGAACTGGAATCCAAATTGAATGTACAGTAAGAAACTAGGACAAATCAACCCAAATCAAGAAGCCCCACTCTGGATAAAATCAAATAAAAAATCCAATATCAACAACCATGTTTAGACATGAAATTAAGTGAAATGTAAAATTGTCTAAACTGGATATGATGTAATATTCTGCACTCTAAATCACTAATATAGCAACCACAAAACCATACAATGATATATGAGCTACCCTCCTTTCTTCCTTGAAACTTTTAAAAATTTCAAGGAAGAAAGGAGGGGAAAAGATAAACCATCAGTTTACTATATTATGTATTCATGTATTACTATTAAGGATACTTGATTACAGTAGATTTTAAAAAATGCTAATAATAAAATAGAATTATATATTACAATCTATCTTATCACATTGTCTTTTCCTTGATGTGTTGATAGCACATTATCAACAGAAAATGAACTATCAACACATCAAGGAAAAGACAATGTGATAAGATAGATTGTAATATAAAGTTCTATTTTATTATTAGCATTTTTTAAAATCTACGGTAATCAAGCATCTAAATTTTTGCTGCCCTAAAATGGAATAGGGTGATTTTCAAGAACGCCTATGATTCCTGAAAGAATTAGCACAAATCCACTCTAGATCCTTTAGCATCCTTTTTGAGGCACCCATAACTTTTTTTTTCAAATTCACCTCATTTTTGATTTGAAATTTGGTTCTTGGATTTGAAAATCCCGCAATTTCAGATTTTTTAATTTTTACATGATGTCTATGATTTGTTTGACATACAAAAAATCTCAAATTGTACATTATAATCCCACATTTCTAATTCATGTATCCTGCATTTGTTTGCTGAGTTTTGTCTTTTGTTAGTTGAGTTATCTGCTCAAGGGATTCAAAATTTGCCAATTTAAATAAACTAAAAAAAGTCAAATTAAATGGCTGATCTTATTAAATATTTTAATTTTCACTCAGCTGAGTTGCCTGCAAAAGTGATTCAAAATTTGGACCAAGGATTTGACAATCCCGCATTTTTACGTTCAGGTTCTGACTTTACAGTATGCTGCAACTTGGACAGCATGTGTATTAGAAAATGGCCTAATCACTAAAATAATGACCCATATGTACACCAAAGGTCAACTCACACCATTTTGTTTATGAATCAATGTATTTTGTTTATTTTTGTTTGTAGTGTGAGCCTTTGTTGCTGTGTTGACCCATTTTGTCTATTAACACCCAAAATCCCTGTTACAGTAGTTTCTAAAGCTCTGGCGCTAAGCAAAAAAACTCATCTGTAAGCTAAAACAACTGAGATTCAAGTGAAAGCAGTTGATATTTAAAATGAAATCAACTCAAATTCAAATTCAAATAAAATTAAAATCAATTAATTTGTATTGATTATCAATAGATTTGGGTTCACTTCTATTTTGTTTCCTTCTGATTTGATTTTTTTTAAAATCTCAACTGTTTTCACTTAAATCTCAGTTGTTTTTAATTACAGATGAGTTTTTTTTGCTTAGTGCCAGAGCTTTGAAAACTACTGCAAAAGAGTATATATTTTAAACTGATAGTTAGAATTTTCTTAAATCTGAGTTTATTTTTGTTTAAATCTGAAGTATTTTTTTTTACTATAACTTTTAAACTACTGTAACAATATGTGTTTATGTATTCCTATTAAGGATGGTTGATTACAGTTGATTTTAGAAAACACTAATAATAAAATAGAACTATATATTACAATCTATTTTTATCAAGTTGTCTTTTTCTTGTTGTGATGATTGTTAATTTGCTGTTGATAATGTTATTGCATTTAATTAGATGGGTTTAGTAGGGCACGCCATTTCAAAAACAGCACTTTGATTTATGCCATCTTGATTTTTGCTATCTTGATTTTATAGTAAAAACACTATTTTAATTTATGGCATTGCAACTAAGAAAAACGTTTTTAAAATTATATATTTTTTTAACTCCAAAAATAACCCCAAACATTCTCTGTGAAATAAAATTAAAAACATTTCTAGGCTTAAAAAAAGCCTCATAATTTCAAATCTGTAATAAAAAAGTGGGGTAAATTAGTAGCAGCAAGGTTGCGTAAAGCCCAAAAGTTAAAATATACCAAAAACAACTATTTTCATCATTATAATTATAACATATACTTTAAAATAAGCATATAATTGTACCAAATACCAAAAAAGTCAAAAAATAGCAAAACCAAAGAAAATAAAGGAGAAGATAAATAATAGTTTATTAGAAAAGGAATCAAACATTGGTAGAAAGAGCAACTGAGATAGCTTGGAGATGCTCAAGATTTCTATCCTTGGGATAGTAGGCAAGGACCACCTTGCTGATTTTGGTATATTTCTTTACCCCCTTAGTCTTCTTGGGGCTTGCCCTTGGACTTCATGTCAGTCTTGAAGAGCCAAGCAGAGATGGCTTTTTGGGTTTTTAAATGAATCATTATTTTGTTGAATTTGGGCTTATGAACCTGGACTCTTGTTGCAAATTGGCTATGCCACCCTTCAAGGGAAGAGGTCGTCTTGATAAGCTCATCTTTTACATGCTTATAGAAGCTCCACTGGATTAAGTCACCGCCTTTTCTGATGTGGTGTGTCCTTGAAATACTCCAACCCATTGAGTTTCAAAATACTCAATGAACGGAGCAAAGGCTGCCTGGTTGGCAAGGATATAAGGATGGCGGAGAAGGGCGTTGTAAAAGGCATTGGTCTCCTCCTTTCTCAAAAGGCAAGGGCAGCAAAGCAGTTAAACACATCCTTGGCTTCTTTGGTGCCTTCAGAGTTGACTAACTCATGAATATCAGAGCACTTTTGGAGGCAGCAGCAGAGTGCCTGTCAGAAGTGGAAGTAGCATCCCTGGGGGAGCTCTTAAAGACTTCTATAAAGGCATTTGCCTGAGCTTGTTTAAAATCCACTACCAGATATTTATGATAGAGAAGTCTTTCTGCCTGCTTCCTGGTTGGGGTGGCTTCCTCTTCCTGGGACTGGGCCTTCTTCTTGCGCCCTCTGGTTTCCTTTGGCTCTTCTTTGATGGTTGGGAGGATCTCATCAAACTTGGCCTTTAAAATTGTAAGAAAATGGACATAAGTTTCCTGCTTCTTGTTGGGAAGGAAGTAGAAGACCAGGGGAAGAACCAGATTTCCAACCTGTCCATGGATGACCCAAATCTGGCTAAATAGCTTTGGGCAGGTGGAGAAAGTTTTTTCTGCAAGCCAGGTCTTGCATTTCAGCAGGTTGTGCAGATCCTGTGAAGTGGTAAAGAAAATGATGCACTCAGGGGCATATTGACTGTTGTTATGGAGAAGGAATCTCTCCTCATGACAAGATAGTTTTTGTTCCTCAGTAAGGATTAATTGCTCAATTGATGAAGCACTGACGCCTTCAGTGCTCAGAGCATATCTCTGATCAGTGAGATATCTCTGTAATTTGGAGGCACCACCAGCAGTGGCAAGTTGGGTGTCATTTAAATTAAGAAGGACATCATTGAAAACCTCAGTGGTGTTTGATCTTTGGTGGTTGGGATGACCTAGCAAAGAAGCCAGTGGATCAGTTGGTATAAGGGATTGGAAGGCTTGGCGCAGTCATGACCAATAGTTGGGGCCTTGAATCTGGTGATCATGTATTTAGTGAGCCTTGCAGGGTACCCAATGTTATCACATTTATAGTGATGTTGGAGGATTGGTTCCTTTTCATTGTTACAGCTGAATCTGTAGCCCTTGTAAACAAAACCTGCCCCTCCTTTCTTAGTCATGATAGGGTAGCTGGCTAGGTACGTGGTGGGCATAGCAAAGGTGCCATTTTGATTGCAGATATTGTGAACAGTGTATAGACCCCAGAGCTCAATTTGCTCATCTGCAGAAGCACCAGGCTCAGGCTCAGGCTCCTGTTCCTCTTCCTCTTCAGGCTCTGAGGTAGGATCAGAGTGGCAGTTGAAGTTGAACAACTTCTCTTGGGGGTCTGAAGGGGAGTAAACAAAAGGAGAGTGGGAAGGGGTTGGGCTTGTTTACTCAGGTTCAGGGGAAGGCGTGGGTGTCTTGAGGGGAGCTTTACCCTTAGCAGGCTGCTTTTTAGGGACAGTTTTGGCCTTCTTGGCCTTGGGAGGAGTGATCTTGGACTTGGAAGCCTTGATGGCCTTGGGCGCAGCTTTGGTGGTAGGCTTGGGAGGCATCTAAAAGTGAATTAGTATCAAAATATAGATATTTTGGGGGTTGTTTTTAAAGAGAAAAATTATAATGTTTTTATATAAAAGTAGAAATTATTTTACATATAATTGTAGAAAAATTCTTAAAATATATAATATTAAAATTTCAATGTTTTTTGTTATGTGAAAATAAAAATTTTAATTATAACACAAGTATGCAAAACTTTGAGCTTTGACTGAAAACTTTCAGTTGAAATGGCGTTTTTGAAGTGACTAATTGATGTGCTGTAGCTCAAAAAAATAGTGTTTTTGACCATTTTTTATATTAAATTGACAAATTTTTAGTGGAGCTACCTCAACCAGGCCAAAGAGTAAAACCTTAATTTCTCAAAAACTAGCTTATACAACTGGGGTTAAAAAGTACCCAGCTGTTTAGAGAAGATAAAAAAGTATATATTTGCAAAGTTCCAGGAAATTTCTTACATTTTTTATTAATATGAGTTTTAAAGTCAATTTTTACTTTTGAAAAGTGGAAAACAAGAATTACAGTGGGGGAATCAATATAGCATAGCCTGGCGTCATATGTAATTTCCCCTTATTTTCCCCTATCCATTGTGTGCATCAAATCAATTGGGTGATATAAAACTTGGTGGAATTTGAAGTGACATAAATTGAAATGGTGTAATCACCCTCTTCCATATTAAAATCACTGTTAAAACGTTTTATTAATAGATCCCTTATCAATGTATCCATGTATAATAAAGTTATAAATTACATATAACAAAACTGATTTTTTTACCCAGCAATGACAATCACTAGAAGGGCTATCATAGTGGCATCTTTTTAGGTTGTTCTTATTATAAGTGTCTTAGATTAATACTATAGGAACATCTTCTGGCACTATACAACAGGCTTTATTTTAGTTTGGTATAAGCTTATTTTAGTTAAAGATAAATAGTGTGATTTGAAATGATGTAAAGTTAAGATGGAGTAAACACACCCCACACTAAGTGATTTTATGTGTAAATAAAGTTAGCAGAATAAGATTTAATTAATCTTACTCAAAGTGATGAATCAAGATGGCATAAATTTGAGATGCTGCATTATAAAAGTATATGTAAAATTTAACTATTTTATTAAATATTTTATTTTTTTGTGATTCAAAATCACTAATGCAAAAAACGCCATCTCAAATTAAATTTGAGATGGTGTAAATTGAAGTGCCATTTTTGAAATGGTGTGTCCTACCTTTTTGGTACCTTTTTGGATTTTGATTTGACTACTTTTTGATTTCTGCACCCATTAAGGCCCTATATGTAAATTTTTAAATAAATTTTTATAAGACAAAATCTTTATTTTTTAAAAAAGAAAGAGCTTATAATAGTATTTTATATTAAGATTTGAACAAATTAAATTAAAAAATTTGCCTAAAGTTAAAAAAGCTTTTTTTAGCTCTTGATTTCTTTTTTACATATAGAAAAAAATTTAAATTTTAAATTCTTTTTTAATTTTGATGTATCAAATATTAAATTGAAGATTTTTTTGTACTTCAATTTTTGCACTTTTGATTTGGCCCCCTCTATTCAAAGGGGTATATAAATTCTATTTTAAAAGCCAAATTAAATTAAAGGGTGTTTCAAATTGCATCAATTTGGGCACTTTGAACTTGGTTTTTTGATTTTAGCTACCAGTAAATTTTTTTTGAAAAAAGTTAAATTTAAGAAAAATATTAAAATTTTTTGGAAAAGTTTTTATTGAAAAAAAGTGCAGAGATCAAAAAATCCATTGATTTGGAATTTTTGATCTCCACACTTTGACTTTAGACACTTGCCCAATTTTTTGACCCACAATGGCATCCACGTCTGTGGTGTACTCCTTTGGCTCCTTGGATCTGTTGTTGGGATGTGTCCATTTTGGTATAAAAATAAAATAAAATAAAAATCAGTTTATCTACATAATTTTTTATTTTTATTTTTATCTGCTCATATATAGCAGCCTAAAAGTTTGCAGTTACTACTGTTTATTTCAAATTAGGTTTTAGATTTATATGTTAACTATTTTTGGTTGTAAATGTGCACTGTTACTTGTATGTTTGGATAAATTTGATATTTTTAGTAATTCTAATCCCAAAACAGACACTCAGAATATTTATTTCTTTTTTCTACTCTAGATTGTATTCTTAATTAGTACTAGCTAGTAACAGTATTGTAGATTCACTCATTTGTTTTGATATTTGATATTTTTGTTGTCTGTTTCAGCTGCTATTGGGGTTTGTTTTTGGATTGAGTATGTAACTTTTGTGAATGAGTTTCATGTGTTCACAATAAACATAGTAAACATAGTAGCCTTGTTCTGGGACTGAACCTCATGTGTTTTAGTTTTTGGTAACTTGTTGTTAAATCATTATACATTTTTTCCCAGTTTGAGTAGGCCATTGTATGACTGGACATTTTTGCCAAATAGTGCAGATTTTCCAAGGAATTTTCTTCTATTTATATCTAACAAGTTGATCATTGTTTTGTGAATGAACCTATGTGTTCTAAATTGACTACTATACTTTTTTCTCAACAGGTTTGAAAACTACTGTAGTACAACTACTTTGCATCAGAGCAAGCATAGTTTCTTTTACTTGGTTGAAGGTAGGCATGACCATGATGATAGGCAAGATGTGCAGCTGGTGTGAGATGACCACAGCAGACAGGATGACAGGAGAAACCAAGATGTCCTCCTCCAGTGGGGGACTAGAGATAGTAGGCAAGGTACTGCCAGTGGAAGGAGGGCAAGTAGGACCAATGAAGGTAGTGTCAAAAGGCATGAAGGCAATATTTGTGGCCCCTGTAGTGAGCATTGTTTTATTGAGTTGTGCTTTAATATTTGAAATAATAAAGAACTTGGGCAAAAGTATTAAATAAAAAAGACTTGTGGTTCTGGGGTTAAGCCCATTTGATCTGGGTATGATTAATATATATTTTCCCAGCAAATGAAAAATGAGCGCCAAAGATTCAGTGTCAAAATTAATGAGTAAAAATAACTTATTTTATTGGAGGAAAGTACATTCAAATTTATACCCAAAGGTTTAGTCCCAATAGCCTAAGTGGAGGAGTCCCAAGTGGCAAGAGGCAGATAGGGATCTAGAAGGTTCATTTATTGACATCAACTCATATTTGGTTAAAGAGAACTCAGCAAGTTCAAAGCAAAAGCTAAGGATTTTACATGAGACATTCTGCAAACCACTATTCACTAGACCAATTGTAACCCCCTAGTGAATTTAAATTCACAACAATTCAGGTGAAGGTAGGATAATCTGAAATGGGTGGACATTGAGGTCAACCCATTTAAGAAAAAAAGAACAATTGCTGAATTTGAATGCAAATCCAACCAAGTCATTGCAAGTTTTATAACTGTGCTGTTCAGCAAAGTTACAAGGGGAAAAGAATTGGAAACTAGATAGTATTCTTTATTGAGAAATCAATGTTATATAGTTATTGTGAATCAGGATAATAGGAACATGATTGTGAAGATCACTTGGCTGGATGGTTAGAAGGTGGCTTGATCCTGTTAATGAGTCAAGCGCCAAAACAAGATATCCACTGTAGGGGATCATCATTTGTTCATGGTGTTGGATCTGGAAATTTGAGTCAACTTCCTAGTTTGGCTTTGAGTCACTGGATATTCAGACTTTAAGTCACAAACCTGCTTAGTTGAAACCTTACCAGGGGGTCAATACTGTTGTTTTAACATCCCCCAGCTGAGGGTCAGCTGCCTCTGTTGGAAGGTCTGCTGGGATGTTGTCAGGAGCACAGGTGCTGTACTGCTGTTGCAACTGAGTTTTCAGACTTGCCTGCTAACATATCTTACAATAAACAGGGGGCGCTTGATGAGTCACCCCTTGATGTGTCTAACAACATGAACCAATCTGATGGTAATGTTGAATGGCGGGTACTTCCTCCTAATTAGGAGCACTGCCAATTTGAACTGCTGATCTCTGCACAAGTTATTCCTTGGCTTCAAACCTTACATTGAACACACCACTATGCCATCCCCTTGTGGTCTTGTGGCTTTCCCCATATAGTATATTAATCACAATATTCTATAATAAACAATACCTTATTCTTATTATTCTGTCCTTTCTATTAGACTTTTGTCTTCCCCAATGCCAAATACTGAATCCTCATTGGTTCAGTTACAACAGTGGTAGTAGCAGTAGGTTGACAACCTACCTAAAACAAAAATCCCCCCTAAGAAAGTACTAAATACAGGCTGTATGGCTACTCCCTACCAAGAGACCTTCTTGCCAATCCCCAAGGGAGACACCCCCAACAGGTATGTTATTTACCAGGACCAGCTAGTCCTTACGAGTGTGTATAATTGGCTCTGCCTTGGGCAGCGTGACGCCAGCGTCATCCCTCCCCAGTCAGACCTTTCACAATGTATGTTCAATCTCCAGCTGGAATCCTTTGTGGGTGGAGTCAAAGGAGCCAACATTGTCAATTGGCTTCAATCAACCAAAGCCCGCCCTTGTATCTGTCAGGTTCCTGAGCCCATGTGGGTTGCCACTATGTCAAGGTGCCTCAGGGGCCCGCCGCTGTATGGTTTACCAACTGGGCCAACCAGTAAACCAAAGTCATCTGGGCGGCATTCCAGGACGTCGCAAGATCCCACTATAGCAAAATCTTCTCGCCTATTGTGGTGGGAACTCCCCTGTTAGCAATTAAACAGAATGGGTCCGTTCCTGAGTACCTTGCCACCTTGCAACAAGCTCTTGCTGCCGCCCCCAAAGCTGTAACCAACAGGAATGCCATGCTTCTAACCCTAATTATCAAAGCTCAAGCCCCATATCTGTAAGTGGGTCCCCGTGGGTTGTTGTACCTCCATTGATGAATGTTACAAGGCCATTGTGGAGGCTAACAATAAGTCTTCAATGGGCTTCCACTGTACTAGTGATGCTCTGCCTCAACCTTGTACAACACCTGGCAGTGGCCACAACCAAGTGGGCCGCTGCCAGCCACGCCATCAGGATAATGGAATCAAACGCCCCTACAAGGGGAAACTCCAGCTAGCACAAATTGAAGATTAGGGAAAAGCCTGGGGATTGTAGCTACAAGAGGTTCTACAACCCCACTTGACCCTTCTTCTCAATCCCTGCTTGCAAAGAACCCCTGCAATTACAGTGTACACAAGGTTTAAACCCTTGACGTCTTCCAGGTCCATAGTGACAACCCCATACTTCAAGCAAGCCACTCTTCAAATAAAGTCACCTGCTTAGCTTATCCCTTCCGGTTTTGTGGGAATACCCACAAACTATTGGTAGATACCGGGCGTTCACTGACTCCCAACAATTAGACCAAGTGCCTAGCAGTTTCAAGGCAGTACAAGTAGCTGATTCCCGTAGGATTTCAATTACCCATGAGACAGTACCCTTCTCTGTGAGAATGGGGAAAATCCAGGTTAAGCTCTCTGGGCCAATATGGCAGGAATCAGCCACGACATAATTGCTGGCCTCAACTGGCTTTGGCACAACTGTCCCTAAATTGACTGGGATACCTCTGTCATCACCCTCAATAGAAATGGGGTGGGTTTCCAGATCTATCCAGTCAAAATGAGCAAGCTACTCCATGATACTGTGTTTGTTAGAATAACAGAGACAGGCTTGTACAACTTCAAGGGGGAAACTAGACTTCAATCAATGCTCAGTCAAAGTTATCTGCGCAGAACCACCTATGACCCTTCCCTTGACCACTTTGTCCTCACCAGCGCTTGCTGCACTCCTTGAGGAGTACAAGGACATCTTCAGCAAAACACTGGACTAACTACCTCCCCCGCAAGAGATCCAGCACGCTGTACAACTCTAAGGATTGCTACCTAAGGCACGCCCCTTATATTGTCTTACACCAAAGGAAGATGAGACCCTCCACCAGCACCTTGTGGACGCGCTTGACAAGGGCTTCATTTGCCCCTTGCTCTCTCCATACGGGGTAGCTGTCTTCTTTGTAGCCAAGAAAGACGGGTCCCTTCACCTGGTCACAGACTATTGCGCCTTAAATGAGGTGACTGTTAAGAATAAGTATCGCCTGCTGTTGATTGACAACCTGTTTGACACACTTGCAGGTGCAAAGGTCTTTAGCAAGATTGATCTCACCGCAGGGTACAACCAGGTCTGCATTGCACCAGGGGATGAGGCAAAAACTGCCTTCTGCACACGCTACAGGTTGTTTGAGTGTTAAGTCATGAACTTCAGAATGACCAACGCTCCTTCCACCTTCACCATGTTGATGAACAAAGCATTCAAGGAACTGATTGGAAAATGTGTGGTTGTGTACCTTGACAACATTATTGTCTTCAGTCAAGACCAAATCACGCACCTCCAACACCTCTGTGCTGTCCTCAACACCCTTTGTAAAAATCAGCTAAAAGCTAAATCCTCCAAATGTGAGTTCCTCAAGTCAGAGTTGTTGTTCCTTGAGCACACCATCTCTGACCAAGGGATAAAGTCCGACCCTGCCAAAATCAAGGCAATCACCAGCATGCTGCCTCCCACTGATGTGGGCCATGTGTGTACCTTCTTAGGCATGGTTGCCTATGTGCGCAAGTTCATTCCCAATTGCAGGGAACTAATTGCACCTCTCACCAAACTCCTAAACAATAAGCAGCGCTTTCACTGGATCTCTGCCAGAGATCAAGCCTTTGAGACGTTAATGCAGAGACTTACAACAGCACCCATACTGCAGTTCCCCAACCAAAACTGCCAGTACAAACTTGAGACTGACGCCTCTGACAGGGCTATAGGGTGTGTGCTACGGGTAGAAACCAACAATGGCACTTTTCTCCCCATGTCATATGAGTCCAGGAAGCTTACTGACTTGGAACAAGGTTACTCCATTCATGATAAAGAATTAGCGGTAATTTTTCACTGCATCAAGAAGTGGCGCTGTTACCTGGAAGGGGCCACCTTTCCACCCTGCGTCCTGACAGATCACAAGTCACTCCAGTACTTCAACACACAGTACCACTTGACATGCCGCCAAGCAGGCTAGGAGAGCGCTTATCCCTCTACCAGCTGCACATTGAGTACAAGCCTGGGAAGGAACTTGTCACAGCTGACGTCCTCTCCCTCCTCTAAGTAGCATCCATCACAGGGGATGACAGCTTGGACCCAGATTGGCTAATGATGTACCTCTGCCCTGAAGCAACTCGTTACAAAGGCCTTAAATCAGTAACCATCTCCAAGCTGAAAGACAATAAAAGTCAATTCAACACAGATGCTGGCAACGTCTGCTTCCAGGAAGAGACAGGTGAGAAGACGCCTTACATCTCCACCAAACAACAAGGTGATACCATATTGCATTACCACCAAACCCTGGGTCACATCAGAGGACATAACCTCTTTGAGATCATGAAACAAAAGGTTTGGTGGCTGTGTATGTGTCAAGGCATCTTGGATCTCCTTGAAACATGTGTGCTGTGCAAAAAGAATACATCTAAATCTGCACCCCCAAAGTCTGTCTTGCCCATCAAAGCAATGGAACCCTTCAAACAGTGGGCCCTTGACATTGTGGGACCCCTCCCTGAAGACAGAATGGGGAAGAAATACATCATAACTGCCATTGACTACTTCACCCATTGGCCAGTAGCCTGGGCAACAACAAACCACACTGCCACCATCATCACCTGCTTCATTGGTAAGGAAATTGTGGCCTGCTTTGGGCGGCCCAAATGCCTCATCACAGATGGTGGCCCCAAACTTGTTGGGCATGTCATGAAAGCGTCCTGCGCCAAGAATGCACTCCAACAGATAGTCACGACCCCATACCATCCACAAGCCAATGGACGCGTGGAGCAATTAAATGGCTCACTGGTTCAAATGATAGCCAAGCTCTCACAGGAACACCTGCCTACCGCTCTACTCATTTTGCGAGCAATGATTAACAGAGGCACCAGGTTCAGCCCCAGCACCCTGGCCTTTGGAATGCCCAACAGTTTGACAGGAGTTGAACAAGGGAAGTTACAGTCTACAGTTCCCGGGAAACCTCCCCTGTTGAAAACTCCATCCCTGAACCAATGGCGTTCCAAGGCCCGTAATTGGAACACAAACAAATTGAAGGAGGGACAAAGCTCCTTGAGGCAAAATATGCTGTAGGTGATCCTGTCTACATCCTCAATCCAAATTCAGCCAAATTAGAGCCCAACCACCTAGGGCCCATCAAGATAGCTGCGGTCTATGACAATCACACCTATCAACTCAAAGATGCCCAAGGGAATACCAAGAAGCTTCACCACAATTGCTTGCGCCCCTGAAGTGCCATCCTCACACAAAGGTTGTTTGTGAGGACCTAGCCAGATCTTCTGCAGACTCTGATCCTGGTGTCTGATAACAAGCAGGGGGCAAGGGGGGTGTTGCAACCAAGTTTCCAGATTTGCCTGCTAACATATATTACAATACACAGGGGGCACTTGGTGAGTCACCCCTTGGAGTGTCTAACAACATGAACCAATCTGATGGCAATCTTGAATGGTGGGCACTTCCTCCTAATAAGGAGTGCTGCCAATTCAACCTGCTAATCCACAGACAAGTTATTTCTTGGCTTTGAACCTTACATGGAACACGCCACTATGCCACCCCCTTGTGGTCCTGTGGATTTCCCCATATAGTATATTAATCACAATATTCTATAATAAACAATACCTTATTCTTTTTATTCCTTTCCTTTTTATTGGACTGTTGTCTTTCCTAATTCAAATACTGAATCCTCATTGGTTCATTTGCAACATCAATATGCGCTACTGGTGATCCAACATGCTGGATGATATCAAGGAAGTACTAGAGCAATGTGAAGTCTGCAAAAAGTATGCCCAATCTAAGGCACCACCCAAGTCAGTACTACCAGTGTCAATCACACAAACCTTCAAGGTGTGGTCACTGGATATTGTGGGACTAATGCCCAGCAAAAAATAAATCATAGCAGCTATTGACTATGTTGTAACTGTGCTGTTTTAGCAGAGTTACACAGTGAAAAAATGATTAGAAGATAGATAATAATATTTATTGTGAGATAGTGATTATACAGTTCATGTGAATCAAGGATAACAGGAACATGATTGGTGATCACACAGCTGGATGGTGAAGGGGGGTGGCTTGATCCTGGTAATGAGTCAAGCGCCAAAACAAGGTATCCACCATAAAGGATCATCATCTGTTCATGTTGTTGGATTTGGTAATTTGAGTTGACTTCCTAGTCTGGCTTCAATTGACCGGATAATTGGATTGCGGGTCATAAACCCTCTTGGTTGGAACCTTGCTGGTGGGTTGAGTCTGCGGTTTTGACACCCCCCTGACTGAAGGTTGGCCTCCTCTGGGGGCAGGTTGTCAGGAGCCCGGGCGCCATATTGAACTAGTTGCTGTTCTGTGGCGGGTAGGGCGGTTTCTTGTTGTTTCTGTCTTGATTTGCAAGGTTGTAGGCAATCATGGTGTAGGGTCTTGTCTTGCTTATGTTTGCCAAGTCCTTGCACAAGGTAAGTGTTATTGTTGTTTACCTTTAGAATGATTGCTGGCCCCACTTTTTCAGGTTGTAACTTGCTCTTGTCAACATTCATGACCCATGCTTTATCCCCAACTTCATGTCTATTGCAGATGGGGACAAATGTCTTTTGCAGACGTTCATTCCCTTTGGCTGTTTGCTTGCTGTTAGCCTCTATTACTTGAGGGTCTGAGCGCGGAGGGACTTCACTTGGAATTTCCAGTTTAGGTCCTGTCAATGCTTGAATGATATTTGGCTGTATGCTGTATACCAGTTCAAACGGGATTTTTCTGGTGGATATGTTCACTTGGGTTTGACACACAAGTAGTGCAGTTGGTAGCTGCTTACACCAGTCTTCAGGTCTCCCGGCAGTGAGTTTGGCTAAGGCTTGCACAAGGCTATCATTGAGCTGCTCTACGCGTCCATTGGCCTGTGGATGATATGGTGTTGTTATAGTGTGTTTGACCCCATTCTTGGTGAGGTATACATTGGTGCTTTTGGAGGTCAACTCTTTGGCTCCATTGGTTATCAGGAGTTCTGGCTTTCCAAACTTGCTGATTATTTATTTGCCAATAAATTATTGAACGTCATTGCCAGTGTGTGCCTTCACTGCTTGGGCTACTGGCCATCTCATTGCAAAGTCAATGGAGGTGATGATGTATTTATTGTTATTGTGTTTTCATGGCATGGGACCAACAATGTCAATAGCCCATACTTTGAAAGTTAGTTGTGTGCAGATGGGGAGTACTGACTTTGGCAGGGTTTCTCTTTTGGCAAACTTTTTGCACACCTCACATTGGTCTAGAACTTCCTGGACATCACAGTATAAGGTTGGCCACCAGGCTTTATGTTTTAGAAACTCATATAGATTTCTGCTCTTGGTATGTCCAAGGTCTCTGTGATAGCAAAGGATAGTGTCAACTTGCTGATGTGTGGGGATGTAGGGAATGGTTGTGCTGTCAGTCATCTTTCTGTGAAGAGTCCTGTATACGTCAGCAAAGAGGTGTTCATTCTTGATGACTGTTTCTTTGGTTATGTCAGTTGTGCCAGGAGGGAACCCTTTGTCCTTTGTTTGTAGCAGAAAAAAGAGAGGCCAGTCTGGGTCAAGCCCATTTTCTCCTCTTGAAGCACGGACATACAGGTGGGACAGGGCATCTGCCATGGCGAGCTTGGCCCCAGGCTTGTACTGGATGAGCATGTTAAATCTCTCCAATAGTTACATCCACCGCGCTTGGCAGCGTGATAGATTTGCTTGAGTATTGAAATAGATGAGTGACTTGTGATTGGTTAATGCTGTGAATTCTTCCTGGCATTCTAGGTAGCAACGCCATTTGACTAGGCAGTACACAATAGCCAGCAGCTCCTTGTTGTGGATAGGGTATCAACACTTGCCATCTGTCAATTTTTGCAATTTGTAGGCCACGGGAAGGAAGTCACTGTCACTATTTTTGATTTGTAGTACTCCTCCAATGGATGCATCTGAGGCGTCGGTTTCCATTTGGTATTCCCTGTCACGGTTGGGGTATTGCAGGATGGGAGCTGACGTGAGCTTCTCTTTGAGGTGTCTAAAACAGAGGTCACGTTGAAGGGTCCACACAAACTTAGACTTGGCGCCTGTTATAGAAGATAAGGGGGCAGTCAAGACACCACAGTCAGGTATGAAACATTGTACATAGGCTACTATTCCCAAGAAGGTGCAGAGTTCCAACTTATCCTTGGGTGGTGGTATCTTGCAGATGGCTTGTATCTTTTGACTGTTGGGTTTGATGCTGTCCTTTGAGACTATGTGTCCCAAGAAGGGTAGTTGCTCACAGAAGAACTGGCACTTGGAGGGCTTGGCCAACAGTTTGTGTTGTGCCAAGGTTGCAAAGACTGCCTCTAGGTCTTTGTGGTGTTGTTCCACCAAGGGGCCGTAGACAATAATGTTGTCTAGGTACACTAGGGCGAGTTTATCTATGTGGGGTGCAAACACTTTATTCATGAAGGTTACAAAGGTGGATGGGGCATTGGTCATGCCAAAGTTGAGTACCACACATTTTTAGGAGCTGTATTTAGTGTAGAAGGCCGTTTTGGGAATGTCTTTCTCCTTGATAAAAATCTGATTGTAGCCTGCAGTTAGATCAATCTTGGAGAAGACTGTGGCTACTCTCAAGGCATCAAAGAGGTTGTCAATCAGTGGCAGTGGGTAAAAATTCTTAATGGTAACTTTGGTCAGGGCGCGGTAGTCTGTGACCAGATGTAAGGTACTTTCCTTCTTAGCCACAAATAATATGGTGGCCCCAAAGGGAGACTTTGAGGGGCAGATAAGTCCTTTTTCCAATGCCTCCTTGAGGTAGACGCGTAAGGCGTTGTCTTCATTTGGGGTTAGCCTGTAGATGGGGCGCGCCTTGGGTACAGCCCCCTTGAGTTGGATGGAGTGCTGAATATGCTTCTCAGGAGGCAGCCCAGGTAGAGCTTCCTTAAAAATTTCTGGATGGCGGGCCACAATGTCGCAGTCCTGAGGCGTGGAGGTATCCTGGTGGTCTTTGAAGTGTATGATCTTGTACTGGCAAAAGTCCCAGTCAATTGCCTTCAGGTCTTTCTTTTTGTCCTGGGTCTCTGTGATTTGTACAAAGACGTGGTTGTGTAGAAGTTGGTCCATGGAGTCAGGGTAGATCTGGTGGTTGACGCCTTCATGTTTGAAGGTCAATACTGAGGTTGCCCAGTCTACATGAGGGCTGTTCTGTTGCAAACAGTCTAATCCCAGTACAATATCAAACTTAGGAAAATCAATGACAGGACCTTGAATGGTGGAGTGCAGGTTCTCAAGCATGACAGAGAAGGGGGTGGCTTCCCTTGTCACGGCAATGTGGTGTTCATCAGCCAGGACCACATTTTTAATCCGCAAAAGATTAGTGGCCAGCTTGAACTTATCCACAAAGCTACTGTTGACTAAGGTTTGGTCTGCGCCCAAGTCCAGGAGTGCTGAGCCTGTGTAACTGTAAAAGCAGAAATGATAGGACATCAATTTATTGGGATGTCTGGCAATGGTGTACAGTACTGGGTCCTTCAAGGGCACCTCTATCATTGGTCATTGGTCCACATCCTTGGGTTGGTATTCATTGCTGGGCAAGTCAGAAATTGCTTGGGGAGAGCTTGGCTTGCTTAGTGCTCTCCCTGGGCTTTTACCTCATCTTGGTTGCCTTGTGTGGCGGTGACACGGAAATAAGTACAGTTTGACTGGCCATTGTTTCCATTTCCATGCCTATTAGAACCCGTGGGTTTGTGGTTGGCGTTGTTCCCGTTGCCTCCAGGAGGTGGTTGAGCAGAGCGCCTTCTTGGATGGGAATCCTTGGGTCTTTCTTGTTTCCCAGTTTGTTCCTTGTGCAAAGTGTTGGATGTCTGTTCTGCTTTTTCCGCTTCACAGTACAGGCTTTGCAGGTTGGTCACTTGAACCAGGTTTACATGCCTCATCACGTGTGACTTGAGAGCGTTGTAGTACATGAGGTGTGTGGCTGGGGTGTCAAAGGCCATATCAGATGGTGCACAAAGACGGAGTTCCTTGTAGGCACAGGTGAGTTCCTTCACAGTGCCTGTCTGGGTCAGGTTCTTCACTTGGCAAATGATCATGAGTGCTGTATCTTTAAGCACAAATCTTGCCAGGAAGTCTTGCTTAAAGGTATCTCTGTTCTTGTCAGTGTGCTCCTCATGCCACTTGTTGCACCAAGTTCCAGCATCATGGGTCCGGAAAATGGAAATTTCTGCAATCAAAAATTGCTGTGGGCATTCCATCTGAGCTAGCTTGCTCTGCGCAGACTGGATCCATGCAGTGACGTTGTTGTTGTTGGCCCCGGCAAAAGGTACCAAGGCAGCGTTTTGTAGTCTTTGAGCTACATAGGCGGGCATGGTGGTTTTGTTGGCTGGTTGCGGCATTGATGAGGGAGCCTGAAAGAAACCTTGTGCAGACATGGCGTTGAAGGCGGGTAGCGGGGTAACTGTGTTTTGGTATAGGACAAAACCATCAGGTATCTTGGTATCAGGAGTGTATGGAGTCCAGTCAGGCAGGAGGCCAGACATAATTCTGTCAAGGATTTGTTGGCCACGGCGTGTGCAGGCAACAGGCAGAATTTTTCAAGATAAGGTAGGATGGAGAACCTACCTGTGCTACCAATGTTGTAACTGTGCTGTTTTAGCAGAGTTACACAGTGAAAAAAATAATTAGAAGATAGATAATAATCTTTATTGTGAGATAGTGATTATATAGTTCATGTGAATCAAGGATAACAGGAACATGATTGGTGATCACACGGCTGGATGGTGAAGGGGGGTGGCTTGATCCTGGTAATGAGTCAAGCACCAAAATGTGGTATCCACCATAAAGGATCATCATCTATTCATGTTGTTGGATTTGGTAATTTGAGTTGACTTCCTAGTCTGGCTTTGAGTGACCGGATAATCAGATTGCGGGTCACAAACCTGCTTGGTTGGAACCTTGCTGGCGGGTCAAGTCTGCGGTTTTGACAACTATGCAATCAGGTGGCCTGTGGCAAAAGCTACAAAAGAACACAGATGCAATGATGTGAGACAATTTATTGGCAAAGAAATCATATCTAAGTTTTGGAAACTCAACCTCCTAATCACAGATAAAGGGACCAAGCTTAAAGCCATTGACACCAATATCTATCTTGTTAAAAATGGAATAAAACACATCACAGCCAGTCCCTATCACCCACAAGAAAATGGAAGAGTAGAGCAACTAAACAGCCCGCTAATAGAAGCCCTCAGTAAGTTATCTACTAACAAACCAAAAGCCTGGGTTGACATGTTACCTACAGCACTCATGGTATGCAGAACACAAGTCAATTGCAACAAGGGCAAAAGCCTGTACAAGCTTGTCTATGGGCAAAAGTGCACCCTTGTTAGTACTACCGCAGGACCACTGTGGGGTTCCTGGTTGCCAGTCCCCAAAGTGTGTCCTGAGCCATAGCCAGGGACCAGCTTGGAGGAGTTGTCATTCCCCAGCAGTGGTGAGTGGTTTGCTAGAAGCTTGTACTTAGCCTTCATGACTGAAAACTCTTCCAGCACTTTTCCAATTACTAGACAAGCATCCCCACCATACACCTGTACTTCAGCTGGCGCCAACCCCTCAGGGGGCCTGTACCAGTCCTTTAACAACCTATTAAACTCATTTCCTATGAACTCCCTTCCCCTATCTGTCATCCCAAGATGCCTAGTTAATCTCTCCCACTCCTCCTGGGAGGTATTACTGATGGCAAATCTTCTACAACTCTGGAAATAGGTATCTTCCTGCCCTTGACTAGGATAAAAGATATGGGGTAGCTCACTAATAGGGCTTGTATCTGTATCTCTGATAAAGTTGGGCAGGGGTCAAAATAGGCTTTTATTCACTTTCAGAAGGAAGAACCACTTAGAAACCTTCTGATATATTGCCTGGGTATGGGAAACAATATGAGTTTGCCAATACTTGGAGTCCTCTAACAATCTCTTGGACTCCTTGTACTTGGTCTTAGGCTCCTGCATCTTTGTCTTGGTCTCCTGCACTTTGGTCTTGGGCTCCTGCAGTCTATTCCAGTCCAGGCTCCTTAACTTTAGTGCTGGCTACTGTATCTTGGGCTTCTGCACCTTTGGCTTGGTCTTCAGTTCCTTCTGTAGTCATTGTGGCCTTTGTAATCCACTTGATCTAGTCCCTGAAGAGTCTCAGATAGCTCCTCCTTTTATAGCTCCTTGTTTCAGACCAAAAATATCTCTCAGAACTCTTCTTTTCCAAAGCTTAAACCATCCAGTTTTCTCTCTATACAATATATTAAACTTTATAACTTACTTCAACCAATGAAAACCCTGATTTTTCTGCTTATGCTCCTCATTTTTTAGGCTTTAACTCTTCAGTTAAAGTACTCAAAACACTGATCAAATAAACTTTGGCTTGTAGCCAGTCATACGCCTTGATTTAACCATTCTGTCAAACAGTTTACCTGAATGACTTGCTCTTGACTATGGTTTGAACCCAACTCTGTCTCGCTCCAGGTAAAAAACTGCTCCGCGTTTTCAAACAGTTTTGCCATGATTCTTGCCATGTTTCTTTGGCAAACCTTGGGCGCTTTTTCCTATGTTTCACATAGGGGATTTTTAAACCCTCAATTCTTCAGTGTTTCTCCAAGTTTCTCTGCATTTTCTTCAATGTTTTGCGCCTTTGAACTCGCCTGTTGCTTGCCTCTCAACTCTCCTTGTGTGAGAGAGGGGCTAAACTAACTAAGTTCAGCTCCCATCCCGGCAAGATGAACCACCAGGATGCAACTCAGTGGAGTACTGAGATGACCGCTTGGAGAGGGGACCAAAGAGAGGACTTGGGGGACAGCTTAGGAAAGTATGCATTCAATCCCATCAACACTAACCCAGTGAGCAACCAGGGTGTGCAAGTGGGAGCAGGAGGCAACTTCACAGGCGCTTGGAGGGGTAACAAGCTGTCCCTGTACAAGCTGAGGAGGGTAGATGCCGGCACCTCCTCCAATGTGGGGGCAGGCACAGTGTAGTCCACAGTGTGAAAGTTCAAGTCATCACAAGTTATGCTCTTGACAATTGTCTTACCCCAAATGAAAAGTTCACCAGGAAGGCGTAAGAGACTAGAGGGATTGTCTTCCACAAGGCAAGCAGAAGTGAAGAATTGAGACCATAGATCAGGGACAGTTTTCCAGAGAAGAATCAAGAAAGGAGCAAAAGAAAACACCATAAATTTCAGAACAGGAAGGATCATAGTTGCAAACTCCAAGAAATTTGGAATCCAAGAGTGCAATTTTTGGGTCTCAGCATTATAAAATTATTTGCTGGTAGGGCAGTCACAAGAAGAAAAAACCAGGTGCAATAACAGGGGACACTTGTGGGGGGCTTTACAACAGTCTCAAATAGCTTGAGTGGGTTTCAAAGCAACAGCGGGTTTGAAACCAATAAAATCAAGTAAAATATCAAATTAGAAGTACAATTTATAATGAATTTTAAATTCAATCTAAAGTTTAAACAGTGATGTCAAAAGCGTAAACAGCAGACGCAACAATTAACTGTTAAACCCAAGCTTGAAAACTTTGAAAAGATGACCAGGTTCAAAAGGGACCACATAAAGGTAAGGTTTAAGGCAAAAACAACTAACACTTTGTTTAGAATTAAAGAAGACTCCACACCAGAGTCAACAAAATTAAATGCCAAGATGAAAGTAACTGTTTCCAGATTTATTAAGTTGGAAAATTGACAAGCAGGGGACTCAAAGTCCTTTTACTTTGTTAAAAGGAGTGAGTTACTAAGGATTGAATCACATGACCACTTGGATTGCATCTGATTGGCTGAAAGAGAAATTTTGCTAGCCAAGGCCAGGGGTACTGGAGAGTTCCAAGGTAATTTCCGTGGCTCCACCTGATTGGCTGGAATTCATCCCAGACATTTAAGATTCATTTGACTTCCTGGACTTTGATGTGGTGTCTTTTAATTGGCCATTTCTGATTTTTTTTAAAAGTGGGCAACACCATGCTAACAAATAATCCAAATTGATCAGTGTTTCTTCCCATGGAGGAGCAACCAGAGCTGGGGAATTCACAGGGTAGGCCAGGACAAATCTCTCATCCACAGTGTGTGCCAAATCCCCTAAGGAATTAAGTGGCTTGGCTGTTATTTTTAAGCCCTTTTTGGTGCAACAGGGGAAAATGGTTCAATCCAAGGCCAAAGGTGGCAGTGAATTTACACTCCCAGTCATTCTCAGCAAAATTTGCATATTTGCCTCACAGTTTCTCTGTCCTGTTTCTGGCCTTTGTTCTGGCTTCTTACCATTCAATCAAATCTAATAAATTCAAAGTTTAATCACTGTAAATAATTTCTTTCTTTCTCTTTCTTTTTATATAATCTCTAATTCTTTTATATCATATATTTGGCAGCCTAAAATCCTTATTTAACTTCTTCTTATATCAATATTTCCTCTCCTAAGACACCAAAATTAGCATTCCAGCCTCTATATCCAATCTGGCTAGTCCTTTTAAGACATCTTCTTGTTCCAAGGATATTCCTTCACTATCCTCTTCTGGTCTTTCTGCCAGTTCTTCAACCACATTTTCCAGCTCTTCATTTTTTTACCAGCAATCAGTCCATCTTAGTCCACAAAAAGCTTCTTTCATCACCAGTCTTCCAGCTACTTCTTCATCATTATCAGCTACTCCTGCATCATGATCTTTCAGTCCTTCAGCTTATTCTCACTAGGAACCACCTTGGTTCCACCTGCACAATGAACACTTTTAGTTCCAACTTCAATCTGAACCAACAGTCCCTCAACTAGTCTTCACTGTGATCATATAGTCCTTCTTACTAGTCTTCTCTGCTGATCCTGTGAACCACCTTGGTTCTTTATCTCAGTCCCTGTTACCAGAACCTGTAGACCTAGGCATGAGTCTAATTTGAACTGGTGTTTGACTGGGCCCTTTTAAGTGGCAATCCACTTAGGCCATCCAACCATAGATCAAAAAATCTATGTTGTTGTTGTTACTCATCCAGGTGATTAAGTCTGGGCTTTCAGTTGAAAAGTAATAAGCTTTACTTCCCAGAGGCCTGATCACACCAAGTTCTGCAGCTGCTTCCCCAAGCAACCACCTTGATGACACCTCTGAGCAAATCTATGCCCTCCAATGCTCACTTTGGGATCTCCCCAAAGCTCTCATAGAGAAATAAACAAGGACACCCTACCAGTCTGTTAAGTAGGATGCTTGCTCACAGACCTCCTGTAAGCATATCAGAGTATTTAGAGCCCTCAGAGCTCTTCCCCTCCCTGGCAGCCCATGCTACCCGCCAGCAGTCCAAAACTTACAGCCCTGGTAGGCAAGTCCCCTACCATGCTGGCACACACTTCTGCCCTGGAAGCCTGCGTTATCCACCAGGGCCTAAAAATCTTCCAGCCTGAGTAGCACATGCTACCCACCAGGCTGGATCACTCCTCAGCCCAAGCAGCTAAAGTTCCCTGCTGAACTATCTCATTCCTTACCCCAAGTAGCCACAGTTCCCTTCTGGGTGAGGACCTCTAGCCCACAGCAGCCAATATCTCCTGCTGGGCAGAGAAAACATATGCCTCTAGTAGCCTTTACACCTACTAGCTAGTCCTTACCTTCCTTAGCTATCATTCCCTACTAGGTCTTTACCTGCAACAAACAACCAAACTTTTACTCAGACAACATTAGCCCTGCCTGCAAACCACCAAACATATGGACTGTCACAGGTACCTTCTTTGGTATTTCTAAATTGGGTCCCATAAGGGCTTGAAATTTTTTTGGCTGTGTGATGTAAACTAATTTGAAGGGCTCTTTCTGGTGTATCTTTTTGCCCAAGTGCAACACACAAGGAGTGTGGTTGCTAATTGTTTTTTCCAGTCCTCAAGTTAGCCAGCAGTGAATTTGGCAAGAGCCTGTACCAGGCTAATGTTCAGTTGCTCAACCCTGCCATTGTCCTGAAGATGATATGGTGTAGTTACTGTGTGTTTGACACCTTTCTTGGTGAGGTAGACATTGGTATCATCAGAAGTAAATTCCTTTCCTCCATTGGTAATCAATAGTTCTGGTTTTCTGAACTTACTAATAATCTCTTTGCCAATAAATCTCTGTATTTTGTTTCCAGTTTGGGCTTTGACACCCTGTGCCACTGGCTAATGTGTAGCAAAATTGATGGTTGTGATGATATAATTTTTATCATTATGTTTTCCTGGAATGGGCCCCACAATGTCTAGGGCCCACACCTTGAAGGGTAGTTGGGTGCAAATTTGTAGTACAGATTTTGGTGGTGTGTCACTCTTGGAAAACTTTACACACCTCACATTAATCAAGTACTTCCTGCACATTGTGGTACAGTACAGACCAACAAGCCTTATGTTTCAGGAACTCATATAGGTTTTGGCTCTTGGTGTGGCCTAGGTCTCAATGGTACCAGAGAATAGTGTCAACCCTTTGATGAGTAGGGATGTATTAGTTGGTTTTTGCTGGTCATTTTTTTTGGTGAAGGGTTCCATAGATGTCCACAAACAAGTGTTTGTTTTTCACTACAGTGTCTTGGGCAATATTTTTTGTACCCAAGGAGAAACCCTTGTCTTTGGTGCGGAGGACTAGAAGAGGCTAGCCTGGGTCCAGGCCATTTTGATCTCTTGAGGCTCTCATGTACAGGCAGGACAGGACATTGGCTGTAACTAGTTCCAGCCCAGGCTTATATTATATATTCATGTTAATTTTTATATCAAAACACCATCCATTGGGCCTTCTTCTGGGATAGATTAGCTTATGTCTTGAAATAGATGAGGGACTTGTGGTCCGCCAAGGCAGTGAATTCCTCCTGCCTCTCCAAGTAGCAGTGCCACTGTAAGGAAATGCCTTCCTTTCACATAAACTAAGGGATTCTCTGAAGTTAAATTGGATGTAAATGAGTTTAAATTAACATTTACTGGCTCCAAAAAGGTACAGACTCAAAATCTAGCCAATCAGTATTTAGCCAAATGCATAATTAAATCCAATACATTACCAACTAAGCCAGAGAACCAATCAAACATCCAAAATGAACCAAGCCTTAAAACTACTTGTCATCCAGAAGAGTCAAACCTACCAGCACATGGAAAAGAACCCAACTGCTTCCTGTAAGCAAACTCAACCCTTATTTCTTCCTGTTTTGCAGGCTTCAACTTGCTTCAAACCTGCAAAGCCATACTTCACCTCCAGAACTTTCAGGACCTGAGGGTAAAAACAAGCTTCCTTCCCCACTTCCACTTCAGTATTTAAGTTAAATTCATTTTCCTGAGAAAATTGCCCCAACATTTTAATTCCTTTCAACATCCATAATTAACTTTTTATTTCACTTCCTAACTAATTAGTAGACTATTGTGATATTTACTAACATGAAATCCCACCTCCTTGTGTGGGTTTTTTGTTACAACTAAGTTCCCCTCCTTGCCTGTTAACATATCTCATAATACACAGGGGGTGCTTGACAAGTTGCCCCATGACGTATCTAACAACATGGATCAATCTGATGGTAATATCAAATTGTGGGCACTATCTCCAAATTAGGAGCATTGCCAATTTGACGTGCTGATCCCCGCACAGATTATTCCACAGTCCCAAACCTTATATAGAAGCCGCCACCATGCCATCCCCTTGTGGCCCTCCCCATATAGTATATTACTCACAATAACAACTAATAAACATCACCTTGCTCTTATTACTCTTGTCCTTTCTATTAGACTGCTGTCTTCCCCAATCAAATAAAGAACTATCTCTGATTTAGTTGCAACTTTTTTTGTGTTAGTATGGTATAGTCAGGCTGATGTAAACTTTGAAACTCATGATTCAACTCCAAATGACAAATCTGAGGATTCTATCTGATATTGTTTTGGTCTATACTGCTGCCGTGCCCCTTATGTCAAAACTGCCTGTGTCCCTCCTATTATACATCCCAAGGCACTGTCAAGGATTTGGATGTACAAGTATTCTGGCTACCACCAACCTACTCAACATCCAGTCATTGCCCAATTTGGTGCCCTCCAATATACAGTTTGTCATACCAGAAATGGAAACCAAGCAATATCACATAACTGTCCAGGTATCCAGTGACTTGAACTCATCCCGCACATGACCAACCCCTAGGTTTGATTCAACTTAAATCCCTGCCACAGCACAATATATATAAGTCTAAAGTATTATCCAATAAAATATACTTCTTTCCTAATTCCATATTTGAAGCTTCCCCAAAAGGTGCTCCTTATCAGCACCATGGTTGGTCTTGGGCTACACCAGTGTATATTACTTGTTAGACCACTTCACTCCTTTTTGAGGAGATTCAGATTTCTAAGTCACTTATTACATATGTTGAAAATTGAAATTCCAGTAGAAACCACCCTAGTCAAATTCAACTTTAGAGAGCTTCTTCATTATATTGGGGGGAAGGTCCCAAATGAGTGGATCCCTGACAGCCACTTGATGAGATAGTGCACAATGGCCAACAACTTCTTGTTGTGTATGAGGTAGCAGCACTCTCCATTGATCAGTTTTTGGGATTTGTAGGCCACTGGCAAGAAGTTGCCAGAGTCTGTCTTGATGCATAGTACACCCACAATGAATGCATTGGAAGCACCTGTTCCCATCTGGTAATCCCTGCCTCTTTTGGGATATTGTAGAATGGGGCAGATACCAGCTTTTCTTTTAGGCGGCGGAAAAAGAGGTCCCATTGTGGGGCCCATAAAATTTTTGATTTGGCATCTGTGATTTCAGATAAAGGTGCTGTGAGGATGCCACAGTCTGGCATGAATTGGTGTATGTAGGCAATCATGCCTAATAAACTTCTTTTTTTCTCTTGTCTTTAGGGGGCAGTATTTTGCATATGGCTTGGATCCTTTGCTTGTTGGGCTTGATATCATATTTGGATACAATATGCCCTAGGAAGGGGAGATTCTCCCAGTAGAACTGTCTCTTGGTTGGCTTGGTAAGCAGTTTGTGTTGTACCAAGGTTGCAAACACTGATTCCAGATCTTTGTGATGCTTTTCTACGGTGGGACTGTATACAATGATATTGTCCAGATATACCAGTGCTTATTTGCCAATGTGTAGTGCAAACACCTTGTTCATGAAGGTCACAAAGGTTGAGAGGGCGTTTGTCATACCAAAATTGAGTACCACACATTTGTATGAGCCATACTTAGTTCTTAACACTGTTTTAGGTATATCTTCCTCCTTGATGTGAATTTGGTTGTAGCCTGCTGCCAGGTCAATCTGGGAAAAGACTGTTGTCCCTCCCAAGGCATTAAAGATATTGTAAATTAGTGGAAGGGGGGTAGCAATTCTTAATGGTAACCTTTTTTAACGCACAAAATGTTGGTGACTAATATGAGGGACCCATCTTTCTTTGCCACAAAGAATACAGCAGCACCAAAGGAAGACTGTGAGGGGCGGATAAGTCCTTTTTTCAATGCCTCTTTGAGGTAAGCGCGCAGTATGTTGTCCTCATTTGGGGTAAGGTAGAAGATGGGTTGTGCCTTGGGTACAGCTCCCTTGAGTTGGATGATGTGTTGTATGTGTTTCTTGGGTGGCAGTCCTGGAAGGGCTTCCTTAAAGATCTCAGGATGGCAGGCCACTATTTCCTGACCTTGGGGGTGACAGTATCTTGTTAGTCTTTAAAATATATGGACTTGTACTATCAGGAGTCCCAATAAATTTTATTGAGTTTGTATTTTTCCTCCTGGGTCTCTGTAATATGTATAAACATGTGGTCCCAAAGAAGTTGTTCCACTGTGTTAGGGTAGATTTAATGGATGACTCCTTCCTGTTTGTTGGTCAATACTGAGGTGACCCAGTCCACATTTGGGGTTATTCTTTCTCAGCCAGTCCAGACCAAGTACCATATCAAATCTGGGAAATTCAATGACATTTCCTTGGAAGGTGGAGTGGAGGTCCTCCAGTATGATGGAAAAGGGGGAAGTTTTCCAGGTAACAGCAATATGATGCTCATCAGCTAAAACCATGTTCTTAATCCACAAAGGATTAGTGGCTATCTTGAGATTGTTTAAAAACTTGCTGTTGACAAGGGTACAATCTGTTCCTGAATCCAGAAGTGCTGAATCTGTGTCACTTTGAAAGCAGAAAGGATAAGAAATCAATTTGTTGGGATGTCTAACAATGGTGTAGAGTACTAGATCCCCTGAAGGAACCTGAATCATTGGACACTAATCCACAACTTCTGGGCGTTATTCATCACTTGGAGAGCAGAAGGTTGGCAGGGAGCACCTTGGATTGCTTATTGCTCTCCCTGAGCTTTTTTCTCATACTGATTGTCTTGGGTACTGGTGATTCTGAAATTAGTGAGGTTGGATTGGCCATTGTTCCCATTACTGTGGTCATTGGAGTTTGAGGATTTGTTACTTGCACTATTACTGCCGTTGGGCGGAGGGCAGTTGGAACCTCCTGGGGGTGAGAGTCCTTAGGTCTTTCTCTTTTCCCAGTTTGTGCCTTGTGCAGCGCATTGGAAATATGCTTTGCCTTCTCTTCTTCACAGTACAGGCTCTGGAGGTTGGTGACTTGCTCCAGTTTGATGTGTCTCATCACGTGAGGCTTGAGGGTGTTGTAGTACATGAGATGTATAGTTGGGATGTCAAACACTGTATCTGCAGATGCTTGTAGTTGCAACTACTTTTAGGCACTTCTAAGTTCTTTAAATGTGTCAGTTTGTGTCAGATTCTTTACTTGGAGTATGATCATTAGGGCTGTGCCTTTCATTACAAACCTTGCCAAGAAGTCTCGTTTGAAAGTGTCCCAATCTTTCTTGAGGTGTGTTGTAATGTGGTTAGTGAAAACTAGCCAGTAATGACGTCAATACATCTCACATCCATTAGGCTCAGGCTTGAGGTTCCAAGTAGAAGTGTAGTACAGATGAGCTAATAGTCCAGTTGATCTACAGGTCATAACTTTAGAGGGTTATTTAGCCCATCAAACAATCTTACCAATTGATAGGCTGAATGCTAATATGATCTTAGATTGAAGACTGATAAATGCATCAGTGGCTTATGATAATTCTAATTCCCCTATAAAACTCTTCCCTTGTTATATTAAAATAAAGATCAAATTTACACAATATACATATACTCATACTAGGATAGTATTTTATTAAAGAACTTAGTTTAGGGTAAAGTATAGCTGTTGTAATCTGAGTTAAGCAAATAACACACACCATAGTCTATGTTACAACAAGGTGGTCCTCATGCCACTTGTTGCACCAAGTTCCTGTATCGCGGGTCAGACGTATGGATGTCCCTGCAATCCAAAAACGTGTGGGACACTACATCTGTGTTAACTTGCTTTGGGCGGATTGAATCCATGCTATAGTGTTGTCATCATTTCCCCTGCAAATGATTCCAAGGCAGTGCTGCAGAGTTGCTGAGCTACATGGGCGGGCATGATGCTTTTGTCTGTCACTTGAGGCATGGTGGTAGGTGCTTGAAAGAACCCTTGCGCTGATAGAGTGTTGAAGGGGGGACCAGCATTATCATGTTCTGGTATAGTACAAAACCTTCTGGTATTTTGGTTCCTGATGTGTAGGTTGTCTGGTCTATGGGGAGGAAATACTTGATTCTTTTGTATATTTGTTGACTGCAAAAAGTACAGGAAATAGGTAAAATATTGAAAAAGAAGGTAGGATGGTGTCAGGAAATTCTCCCCTAAATACATTAATTATATCCACACCATAGTGGTCAAAAACAACATACAACAACAAAGTACTTGGACACAGCCTTAAATCTGGTCTTGAACCAGACAGGAATCAAACCCAGAACCCTAATAATGTGTCCAATGTTAGTCACATTTCACACTGTCAACTTACTTTACCTATTTATTTTGAATTCATTGATTCAGTTAGTGCTTTTGCTCCCAGATTTAAAGAGTTTAAAGTTAATACTGACACTGATAACGTCATTTACTGCTTGGAACATGATTGGCTATCCTTCCAGCAGTTTTTGCCTTTAAACTAAGTCACTAAGTGACGGGTTTATTCCTGTACTATCATTGCTATTCACCAGAAACTCATCTTCTTCCTACCCAGACTTGCCAGAAAGTGGTTCTGTTTCTCTTGTTGTTTCTGTTTCTGCTTTGCCTTTGAGGTATGCACCAATAATGTAAAAAAATTGATGATGGAAACCCTCTCAAAGGTTCTTCATGAAAGAAACTGAGGTTCTTTTATCCTCTACCTTATTCTTACCCTCTACTTCATATTTTCACCCTTTATCTTATTTTTAGCTTCCTCAAGCAGCATTTAAGTCAAGTTGATTTCTATATCATCCTTGTTCCAATAATAAAGTGATTCCTTCTATTTTAAGCTTGTATACCCTTTTCTCTTGCACCCTCCTTTTTTGAAACCATGAAAGGAAGTTAATTCCTGTTCTGGTTTCTAGTTCTTTGCCTTCTTGTGGCATTGGCCCTTTAAAATCCAACTCCCACCACAGATTGGCACAATTCTTCTCCTGATGACTCCCACCAGAAGGAGCCCCTGGCAAACAGTTGGTTCAAGTATCCATCTGGTCACTGGGAGAGAAAAATCCAGTATGGCCAGTCCACAACTCTACCTCCTCCTGCTGAACCTTCCTTGTTGAGACCAAATGTCTCCTTCTGCCTGTTGTCCTATTTTTTAGAATATTGCTTGCTGGGTAGATTCATCTCAATGATAGGTCATTTTGCCTTTCTAGGGCACTTTGATCACTTAGCCATGGTTATGCTCCCTATTGGTTTGGTTATTGCAGGGCTCATCTTAGGGACCTTGGCTCATCATATTGGGAACTTTTTCTCTCTCAAATGGGTCCCTGGCAGATGGAGAGCCTATCTGTGCTACCAATGTTGTAACTATGCTGTTTTTGCAAAGTTAAAAGGGGAAAAATGATTGGAAACTAGATGGTATTCTTTATTGAGATATTGGAATTATATAGTATGAGTGAGTCATGGATAGTAGGAACATGATCTTGAATATTGCTTTTTTGGATGGTTAGGGGTGGGCTGATCCTTGTAATGATTTGAGCTCTGAATCAAGCTCTCCACTGTACAGGGATTATCATTTGGTCATGTTGCTGGATTTGGAAATTCAAGTCAACTTCCACATTTGGCTTTGGGTCACTGGGAATTTGGGTTGTGGGTTACAAACTTGTTTAGTCAGAATCTTGCTTAGGGGTTGACCCTGTTGTTTTGACTTTCTCCACCTTCATTTTAATCAGTGTAATTAATTCTCCACTTTCAGCTGCAGAATTGTTGCTCACTTTTTCAAAGAACTTTACAGCTTCTAGATTTTTTGAAAGTTGATTGCTTTATACCCATTGAATTATTGTCATGGCCAGTGGTTGTCATTTACCAAGGTGCAGTAGGTGAGTTTCATCCATTTGATTATCTAGTAAAAAGGCCCAGTACAGGAAAGGAGCTAATTGGGTCAAGTACAAGAGGCCTGGAGCAAGAGGGTGGTAGAAATCAAGGCTGGGAACAACAGCTTTTGTCAGGGAACTAATCCTGATCTGCCGGCTTGCTAGCGTTGGGGGACTGGCGGGTTGCAGACTGGATGGGCAGAGCCCACCAAAGGATTGTTGCTAACTTAATGAGGTAGGGCATTGACTTACCTGCCCATAACCACAGTCTGGCAGCAGGGAAAATAGTATATATTACTCCTGTGAGAGTAATGTAAACAATCACAACTAGCTTATTGGTATGGTCCAGGGGAAGCTCAGTGGCGGATGTGGGCATTGGTTTGGGGTGATGGGTGGTTCTGTGTCTAATTGGTAGGCAGAGAGGAAGCTGCATTTATCTCTGAACAGGCAGGGCTCAGTGACGTACCAAGGGCCTTCTCAGTTGTATCTGGTTACCTCTGTAGTTCTGGCCAAGGGATCCCAGGCTAGTATGCTGTTGGCGGTGTAATCCTTGTATTTGGGCTTCAAGGGGTATCCATAAAATGGACAGGAAAAAATGGAGCACCTGGAGTACAATAAGTAACTGGTGGGCTGGCATGAGAATAAAATTATTTTTGAGTTAACTGGCAGATAACTAAGATAAAATATGGCAACAATTGGGAAAACCAATATCTAATAACATTTATTTAAAAATGACAATGTGTATTGATCTTGGTCTGGTAGGTACTTATACTGTGCTACCAGACTTCATTTTCTGATTGGGCTTCTTGAGCTCGGGCGGGTTGGCATCAGGGGTCTTAGATGGCGGGGTGGTGTTTGGCACTGGTGGGTTGCCACTGGCCACTTTGGGATAAGAAGATTTTGAATCATTTTGCTTGGCAACTCAGGTGTTGGGCATGCATTTGCGTTCAGGGCCACTTCCTGAGCTTTGAGGAAGTTCAGAGCAACTCTCATTGGGAGACTTGTGCATTTCACCAAGAAAACCACTGGTGTCAAGTATTGGCACCTCAGGGAAGCTCCCAGCATCTTGCACTAGTAGTTTGCTTGCAAAACCCTGCAGTGTAGTTAAGGATTCAGGTCCTGGAAGGCTGGAAACAACCTTTAACAATTGGTTGTGGGCTGTCGGATTTCTAGTCTTTGGAACTCGCGATCTGCAAAGGGGTTTTTCAGGGTTTGACCCTGGTTTCATACTTTGGGATTCAGGTACGTCCAAATTGTCATTCCTGACAGCTTTAGCTAGACTAAGGATGATCAAAATGACCATACCAGCTCTACTATGGTTGTAGGGGAGCTGTGCTAAGGAAGAAGAAGATGGGTCATAAGGAATACCAGCCATTCCAGGGTCAGGACCTGGCTGGTAGTCCATGAATGTAGGTCTAGGGTGATACTCTAATCTTTAGGTTGACTTCTTCTCAGGGGATGTATAAATTGTAAACCTAATAAAGCAAATAAAATAGTTAGATTCATTCACTTTATTTGAATTTGTCTGAACTGAACTGGAGTGTGAGAATGTGGGTTTTATACCATTTGTATTGTCTATCTTGAAATATCTCACTTCTTTTCCCTTGCAAGTATTTAGTGGCCCATCCTTTGGGTACTTGCTTTTGGGAAGTTGTGAGAGCGTTTTTGGAAGAGGGGATAGGGATTTGAATAACTTTGTATGGTTAGAGGAATTCTATTGTGGGCTGTATGAGGGTTGGTTGGTGTCACCTTCCTGAAACTGTGATTGACTGGGAAATTTGGCTGGGAAAGTGCTAGTTTCATCTCTTGAATTTAAGTTGTCGTGTGCTGATCGGTGAATATTTTCAGTTTGATTTATTACATTTCTGCCTTGGCACTGGAATGTTGGGGCATAGCTGGTGACTGCTGGCTTTTCTGGGTCCTGCAGCTTAACTGGGATGATTAGGAGGCAGAAACAGAAACCAACACAGGCACTGAACTGCTGTTTGCATTCTTCAGCAGATCTGCTTTACTCTAACATTTGCAGCACCCAGCTCATTTATAGCATTGGAGCCGAGCACTCCAATGCTGATAGGAGCCGCAAGCTCCCCTGGGCCGGTTTTGTAACTGGTACTGGTTTGGTTTTTGCCTTCTGGGCAGTTTGAACTGCTTGAATAAGCTAGGACAGGTCAAACTGTCCCTCACCCGCCCCGATAGGACGGCGAGGGTTTGACTCTCGCTCCCGCAATTCTTTTGCTGGCCCTTACACTTATCTTTGACAGTGCATCTGCACACTCAGTTAGTACATCTGAAAAACTTAATCTAGCACTTTTCTTTTAAAAATTGGCAATGGGAAAATTTATAGGCAAAAAAGGGAACTGAATTTTACAGTTATTGAAGAAGGATTCAGCTCAGTATCTAAGGAAGAGTAGCACCAGAATCTGGGGAGTAACCCCGCTGGCATAAACTAAGATGTAGGTAACAAGCTATCTGAGGATATGCAGATATATTCAATTTGGTGGAATAGTTCATTCCGGGATGTTCTACACCAAACAAACCAAGTTTTTGAGGGATCTTTTGAAAAAGGATTTATCAAACGACCTTTTGAGGCAATAGGAAATAGGGCTGGCCAGTAACGGCTTCTTTCAATCCGGTCTATTAAAATTGAATTTTAGCATAAGTAAAAGTCCCCTTTCTGCTTGATATTGTTTCAATTAGTTTGCCTCCTCATCCTTTATTTGGAATGAAGAAAAGTTCTAGAGCTTGAAAAGTCAAAGCAAATATAATCTGCTTATTATATCAAGTGAACTTTTCAAAATATTGAAGCGATCTGACTTGTTATTAACTGACAAGAATCCATTAGCTTGCAGTATACTACTAGATTAGATAAGTGGGCTGTCCTTTTAGAGTAAGAACTTGAAAGGCTACCAATGTAGCAAATTTGACTGGGGTCAAGAGAAATAGCTGCTTGCACCAAGCTTTTAGTAGCTACCCTAAATAATATAAAAAGGCGGCAAAAATATAAAATCATTTTAATGCAATCAAGCAGGAATCACCCAGGAGAGGGATAAATAGGAAGCTAGGAATGCTAGGGGTCAGGAGTCTTAGCTCGTTTCCGGGGGCCCAAGTTGCGCAAAGAAGCTGGCCCCCGGTTACGCTTACGTATAACATCAGTCTTCATACTTAGAGGGCGCTCCTTGCCATGGAGCTTAGAAAAAAGACCACAAGCGTTGCAAAGTGGGGCCCCACTGGCAGATCGACGCCAGAGAGATGTCTTTTCTACACCACAGTTGTTGCAAGACATAGGAGTTTGATCATTGGGGTGCTGAAAGCTTTTGTTGGATTGCTGGTAGACTTGAGCTCTGGGAAACATGGATGAGGCTGAATAAGGAGCAATGGAGGCTCCAGAAAAGGTCACTGGGCCTGAAGCAGGTGCAATAGCATGGCGAGGTGCTCCAGCAGGGGGTAGAGAAAAGCCTTGAACTTGAGTGTTAGTGCCACTGGGAAAGATGCTTGGGGGCAGGCTTGTGGGCTGAGATTCAGAAATACTTTGAGCTGTGGGGATGATGGTGCTTGCCATATGAGGAAACGGACAGTAGCTCAGGGTTGAATCACATTGAGAAAATCTCTCACTGGGGCCAGCTTGCTGGGAGGGAGGCAGGAGGAAACTTGATTGAAGAGATGCTTGGGTTATGGCAACAGGTACACCAGAAGTAAATGAAAACCCAGCTTGAGAATCCTGTTCTCGCTTTGCCTGGATTTGAGATAGATGCTGGACCATAGTAGGGGGACCAGAAACATATGAGTTTTGGAGAGATGTAAATTCTGTAGATGTTGGTTGGAAAGCCAGCTGGGGAGCCTCAACAGTAGCAGTTGGAGGTTGAGAGAAGTTGCCCTGGGTGGCTTGCTTCTCAAGAAGGAGACTGACTTGTTGCTCCAGCTGTTGAATACGACTAGCCTGAGCTGTTTGCAATGAATTATTAATGTAACCAAGAGAGACATTGTTAGCCTGATTGAGCATGTTCAGCTCAAGGGTGGTGCGAGTGCGGCGAACGGTTGGCTGATTTACAGCAACATAATCCACAAAGGTGGGATGATTGAAGGGTGAAAAGCCAGACTGGGACTGATCTTCCAAGTTAGCCCAGTTCCGATTTAACATGGAACTAAAGTTAGCATAGGTAGGGTCATACCAGGCCTGGGTATTGTCTGTGAAATCCCCATTGAAGGCACCTAAGCCACCAACATCATCACCACCACCACCATCCCCACTTCCTCCACCACGTCCATAGTTGGTATACTGGTTAGGTACATAGCTAGAAGTAAAGTAGGGCTGAGGTGGAATAAATCCCTGAGGATCTTCTGGAACAAGAGAATTGATATTACCACCAGAAGGAAGTTCACCATGAAAAGCAAAGTTGGTGTTCATCTGATATGCCATGGTGGGAGGCTTCTCTTGATAGCAGGAAGTTGACTGGAATCCATTCTGAACCACATTGGGAAATGGCTTAGAAGACATGGCATGAGAAGAAACCTCTTGCTGCTGGCTTCTTGAGGGTTGCAGCTGACAGATTGAAGCCATTTGGTTTAGCTTGACAGGTGCTATATCAGCAGGAATTGTAATACTCTTGACCATGGGTGCATTACTTACACTCTCATAGGGAGAGCTAGCAGTTGATGTAGCAGGAGTTGGTGCCTGATGAAGTTTCTTCTGTTTCTTGATGGCCATGCGACGCCACATCAGATTTTCAAAGCGCTTGGCCTGAGGAATATGGAATTGAGCTTTTGTATATAGGCGCCAAAGATCTTTCCCAAGTGAGTCCCCATTTAGCTTACGTGCAAGATCGGCGGACTGGACGAGCGAAGTGATGGCAGGGATATTGTCGATAAAAGGGTTTTCATTGGGATTATTTGGTGGGCCTTGCTCAGAATTGGAATCACTAGGTGGAGACGGATCTTGCAATCCAAGGAGCTCAGGATAAGGTAAAGCCATCTATATGTCAGTACTGTATGGAGGAGGACAAATACCATGTGTGCTATTGACAATTGGAGTTGTTTTCTCAATAACAAAGACTTGGTGAAGAGGCTAAAGTGGATGGCATTAGTAAATACATCATGTAGCAGAATAAAAGTGCAGAGTATTAAGGAGTAACTGAAAATAGTACTTTTGTCCTTGCGACAGAGAGCCCAGGACCCTCGTGCAGGGTGGGTTGTCCCAAAAAAAGGAGGTAAAGAGTTCAGGTGCAACAAAAAAACCTAAATTATGTTATTAAAAACTAAAAAAGGCGTCTACAAATTAGTGTGCTAAACAAGGAAAACTAAATGAATTTGATACATTAATAGCTAGAAAAGGTGAACATTGTCTCACATTTTGAAAAGGGATTATTTGGTGAAAAGGGCTTTCAAAAGCTCAAGGGCTGAACCACGAACAAAGCTGCTTTAAAAGTTGAATGTATATAGGATGCCTAAGAATGTACCAATACAGATTAAAAAAGGGCTAATGCAGCATTCACAAGAAGCAAACTGGCAGCGAAAATATGGTTTGTGGCAGTAATATTCATACTTGGAACAGGGATGCACCTACCGTTGATTACTCAATGAAGCGGTGGTAAATCAAAAGCCAAGGCGAAGCAGAGAGAAGATCAGGTCGCTACCTGGAGGGCTTTTTGGTGAGAGCAAGTTAAAGGCGGGCTTGATCGGCCAAATGGTGTCGGGTGAGCATAGTTTGTTATTGGCTTGTCCTGAATACTGGATTCCCTTGATTTGTTTAAGGCGGGGATAATAGGGGGCCGTGATGGATCATTGGATCGCTTCATTCGCCATTTTTCACGTTTCGTTGGACTGCAACTGGGATGCCTGAATTTGAACCGCATTGTTTAATTTAGAGCTTATATTTAGATTCGGTCAAATCACCTTCTCTATGTAAGAATTTGGACTGGTTAGACGCAGGTTTAGCCCAAGCGTAAAGCCAATAAGCCTGCTTGCATAACTAATTTTAGCTACTGTCGATCAGCAAACCTCATTGAAACAGAAATATATCATCTAAACCAACCCAATTTAAACCAGATTTTGGCAAAAGCAGATCCCATCAAGAACGCCAAAACATAGTTTGACGATAAATTTGCATGATGGCCGATCTGCCTGATCTTTTTTAAAGATTTCCTATGTGCGCACACAAATAAATGAAATCAATTAGGTATAAATAAATGTCTACAGCTTAATGAATTATAGAGCATATCATCAACAGGATTATCCAAAAGTAGGGAGTATTCGGCCCTTTTTAATCAGGCTTTGATTTGAAAGGCGATCACTCTAGTTTATTAGGCTTCGATTTACCCGAGCCCCTGCCAAGATGTTAGAGAGCTATAGTAGAGTAGGAGTGAATACAGCTTTGTATGACTCGATTTGCATGCTGTGGATCTTGGTCGAGCTGCAATGCTTGGGCCGGAGAAATGTAGGGCTTTAAATAAAATATCAGATTAAATTTGGAAGTTTGAATTAGATGATAAGCAGTGTAGCTCCTCTCAAAGCTACCAATTAGATTTCTGCAGCTACCCTTATAAAGTTTTACTATTGATTTAAAAATTATAGATATTAAAATAAAGTATGCTTTGAAAGTATTGCCATAAATCAAAGGCTTAAATAAAAGTTCAAGCGTATATTTGTCTTACTCTTTTTTATCTTTATTTAATGCAACTTTATTAAATAAATCATTTGAATTCAAAATTATATTAGGTATCTGATTTTAGAGTACAATCAAGGGACTCACTTTATCCACTTTTAGATACAAGTGATGTACATTGGCAATAAAATCACTTGTCAGTTCTAAGTTCAGCAAGTCAAATATACTGAACTCTATCTATTTAAAACAATATCTAATAAGAATCAATATAAGTTGGCTACTTTCTTATTATAATGAAGTTATCATTATTCTTAACTATATAACTATAGCATAAAATTTTATATATCAACTAAAATTGTAAATATTATTACTATAAGGTATCTCTTAATCGTCAGTTTAAAGTTTCAGCTTATAAGCTAATTAGCTGAAATAGACTTTTTTATTCCTACTTTCTATTGTTGCTATAGTGAAAGTTTTATTACAATCTAATTTATCTAATTTTTTTACCCTGTAGAGTAACTTTCAAAGCTGTGCTAATAAAAAACTTCATACTAAAACAAAATAAATAATTTCAAAAACATAAATAAAAAGTACCAAATCTATTATTAACCAATTTAAATACAGTATTTTTCTGTTTAAGCTATAAAAGTTATGTTTATTATCACAGCTTTGAAGACTAATATTGTAAATTTGGAACCTAATGGTAGAAATGCAGTATTGTCAAATCCTAGTTACAAATTTCAAATTGCATCTGCAGGCAACTCAGCCGAGTGAAAATAAAGTATTTAATAAAATCAACCATTTAATTTGACTTTTTGATTTATTTGAATTTGTAAATTTTGAATCCCTACTGCAGATAACTCAACTTACTAAAGATAAAACCCATCAAGCAAATGTGGGATATATGAATCAGAAATGCAGGATTCTAATGTACAATTTGGTATTATCTTAAGCCAAACAAATCATAGACAACATGAAAAAATTAACAAATATGAAATTTCAGGATTTTCAAATCCAAGAACTGAATTTTAAATCATGATTGAGGTGAATTTGAAATAAATTTACTTTATGGGCGTCTCAAGCATGGATTCAGTGGATCTAGAGTGGATTTGTGCTAATTTATTTGGGAATCACAGGCATTCTCAAAAATTATCCAATTCCATTTTAAGATGGCTAAAATTTAGATGCTTCCTATTCACTGGATTATATATATTTAACAATAAAATTGACTAAAAAATACATTGCTCTTTTTGAGTTTATTTTTTTAATAAAAACTATTATGTCTTCTAAAAACAACCAAGTAAACTAGCTGCTCCCTGGCCTTGATGAAATCATGCAGGGCTATGCTGGGTCTTCCAATAGTGAAGCCTCTGTATATGGCCACTCTCAACCTGCAGGCCCCTCCCCAAGCATTACTCAGGAGTGTGTTCTTTCTCCTGCTTCCTCTAGCACGTCCCTGTTTGCCCACCATGCACAGACAGCTGCTAACCCAAATCCCATATTAACATTGGCATCTGGAATCAGCCAATTTAGCCAAGGGATCACCCAAGGAAGCTGTAATCCAGAAACAGTCAATCAGATGATGTCAGGGATTCATTTCTGAGGAAGGGAAGAACCCAAGTAGTGTAGAAGAGAAGACAGATGAAATCCCACAAGAGAAGAACCAACAGAAATACCAACCATTAAGGTGTTAACTAGATATCCCCATAATTTGTACAAACCCAAGAATGGCAAAAAATGGGTTAATATATAATATACAGTCACATAGGTTAGTATATACCAAGGACCACCTGGTTGAATAACTGAAGGAGGCTGTTGTAACTGTGCTGTTTTAGCAGAGTTACAAGGGGAAAAATATTTAGAAGCTAGATAATAATCTTTATTGAGAGATAGTGATTATATAGTCAATGTGAATCAAGGATAACAGGAACATGATTGTGTTGATCACATGGCTGGATGGTGAAGGGGGTGGCCTGATCCTGGTATGAGTCAAGCGCCAAAACAAGGTATCCACCATAAGGGATTGTCATCTGTTCATGTTGTTGGATTTGGTAATTTGAGTTGACTTCCTAGTCTGGCTTTGAGTGGCCGGGTAATTGGATTGCAGGTCAGAAACCCACTTGTTTAGAACCTTGCTGGCGGGTTGAGTCTGCTGTTTTGACAAGGCAAATGAGGAGGCAAAGCAGGCACAGGCATTGTTTTGTCACAGTTAGGAGGAAATTGATGCTTGTTATACAGGTAATCCCAAGCCAAAGTCTTTGTAGCATCCTTGACTTGAATATTTGAATCAAATTCATGACTTTCAGCAACTGGGTTCCATAAGACTAAACAGAGCAGAAGCAGAAGAAGATTCTGCTTCCAGACCATTGGGAGGTTAATTTCAAATCTACTATTTTAATAGTTAAAGAATATGGAAGCAAGATTTATTGATCCATGAATTGAAGTTGTTAGAGCACTGGGAAACCCCCCAGTGTCTTGGGCTAAATACTGTGAACTTTGGTTTGGGGAAGTGGAATAAGGTGAGGTGTAATTGGAGATGCATTGGTTACCATTGAATTGGATGCATGGTCACTTTGGTTTGACTGCTGCCAGCAAACTTGCAAGATGCAGCTTGCAGCAGCCAAACCTTCTAGTTGAGTAAGGAATTGCAGTTGCAGTATTATGGATTGGTAGTTATTCCTTGCTGCTGGAGTGCTTGGGTTTTCCTGTGCATGCCAATTGGAGGTGTTTGCAGTTGACTGCATCAAGTGGGTGCTCATCTTTGAATTGGTAATCTTATTGGTGTTTTCTTTTTCAAAATGGGGTTGATTGGATGGCTGGTAGCTTACAGAGTTGATTTTTAAACTATTGGATGTATAACCCAAATTGCTTTACAGATCCCACTTTTGCATTTGAATCCGGCAGTAAGTTTTTGCCTTTGATTATAACTAATACAGTATTGATTTTAGATGATTTTGAGGACTCCAAAGGTTCAGGGTTCAATTCCCTGGGTGATGACAGTGTTAACTGTAAAATGCAATTAAAAGCTTCTGAATCCCAATAATAAATAGAATTGTTCTGATGCACAGAAGGACGTTTAAAATACCCAAGTGCTCCAACTAAGTCTTGAAGAGGCCAAGATAAAGAGATGGTCCTAATTTCATGAAGATGGTCAGTAACCAACAGTTATATTTCTTTTTCTCCATGTTCATTAATGCATTTAAGTTGGAAGGATTATCAATCCTTAAAGATGACACCATTTGGTTTCCAAGAAGGACACATCCTACCCTAGCCAATCAGCCTGCACAACGCAGAAGAAAGTTTTTCACACACAAATATTTATGATAATGATTGAAAAGCAAGGGATACTTATGTCCCTCAGAGAAATAGCAGCAGAAATGGATTTTGCAAAGTCCACTGTGGCTGCAACCTTGCAATCTCATGCTAACTGTAGTATCCCTCCAAAGAAGACTCTAACTGGTGCCTGTATGTAAACCAAAGGTTCAAAAGCCCATCCTCTCATGATAGCCATTATGGAATGTGATCCCAGATGCCCCTAGTACAGTTGTGCCTCCAACTGGGACTCCACAGCATCTTCACTCATAAGAGAACGTTTAATTTGTGTTGCGCTTTTTGCATTATAGCACCACAGTCAATTAATATTATAGAGCACAGGGCATTTATTTGAATACAGTCATATCTGAATATATGAGTAGTATTGTATCAGAAGAGTAAGGATCAAATGGAAACATAACCATTGTCAAAGAATGGCTCCTGAACACACAGAAGTACTTGCAGATTAAAATATAATTTTATTGTAGCTCATTGATTCTTCTTATAACTTCTTAAATGTTAATCCCTGGACTGCTAACAATGTCTTCTAGGACATTCTAACATGCCCCTATTTTGGGTAATCAGTAATATTTTAAGGGTGAATTAGAGTGAGAGCTTGTTGTAATCAATCAAATGAGGAATGTACACCCAAATGAGGATGACATTACCAATGCAGAGGAGACAGTGTGTATTTACTCAGAAATGATAGCCCTTGAAGATTGAATAAAGAAAGTTGCAGCAGAAGATTATGCACAGGTACATCAGAATAACTTAATTTGGCTCATAGTCAAGGAATCAGTGGAATAGATAGGTTCATATTTGATTTTGCGGGTTTCAGGAATCATTTTGGCAGGAGGAAGAAGATTACTGTCACAGCCCAGGCCAGAGTCCGGCTGGACTCCCACAGGGGAGGCAGGCCGGGACTGGAAGGCCATGTACACAAAAGATGTGATTCTGATCAGGTAGTTTACTGCAGTAGCTAGGGGATGCCAACTCCCAGTATGGGACACAACCTGGTTGAACTTCCCCAATACTGTGATATAGACAAACCCCAACTTACTTAAATCCTGAGCTGGAGGTGCGTTGGGTGGAGGAGAAGTAGTAGGAATCTCCTTCATGATAGGCGGGATGATCACTCTTGGGTGGCTAGAAGGGAGATCCAGGTGGTGGGGGTGGGAGAGCTCCAAGTCAAGAACTCTAGATGGTTTGACCAAAGTGCTAGGAGCTGAACCAGGAGGGGATGGGTAGGCTTGGTTATAATGTGTAGTGGATTCACAAATTGATGCAAACAGAATAATTATATTAGAGAAAAAATAGATAATTCCTGCAATAAAATAATGGGTCCTGGGCGTATAAGTTGTTTATTTTAAGATTTCAACAGTGAGGAGGGCTTTTCCTCTTCACTACTTATACTTAATTATGAAGATGCAGCCTTTGTGCCACCAGGGATCTGGTAGCAACATTTTCAGTCAAACAGGCAATTTTGCCCAGGAATCACATACTAGAGCTTAGGAATGGATTATTATTGGTCAGCATAACAGAAAACTTGCTTGAGCTGCAGCATGCCAAAGTGCCACAGCTATTTACAGAACCTGCAAGTAATCAAGCGCCTGATTGTGTGATTGTGCTCCCAATGTGTCATTTCCCAATAATTAAGAGGGCCAAATTTGTTAATAGAATTAAAGCCAGGGATTTGAGCATTGTGTGCCTCTCAATTCTGGGCCATTTATTAACTGAAAGGGGGTTTTCTTGCTCTGGGAGACAATTGGTGAAGATCTCCAGGCTGTGGGTTGTTTGGCCTCTAAGAAGGCCAGCTGGTTGTCCAGGGCATTCTGGGTCCTGACATCATCCCCTATCATAGACAAGCTTGCAGAGAACAGCTCTTTATTCTGAGACTTGTATTTCTTCAGCAGAGTAGTGTCATCAATGACATTTCAATACTTGTATTGAAAGCCTTGGAATTGAAACCCAGGTCTTGGAAAAACCTTATGTTGATCAGAGTAGACAGTAGTCCGCTCAACTGCCAGTTGGGTCAAACCCTGGACCGCCAGAGATAGCTGAACCCAACCAGGAGGAACAGAAACATACCAACCTGCCAAGTGTCAATAATGGAGGTTCAAATCAACATTAGAGACCCTGGAATCAAACCCTGACCCTCTAAAGACTACTTGAGTCACACAAAGTGGACGGAAACCTGCCAACTTGTTAAATTGCAAACCCAAGTTGACAAGTTACTACGAGACCCGCCAGTCTCACAAAGACAACTCCCTGAATGGTCACCAGATTGCTGCCAACCTTGCGCCACCAAAGATCTAAACCTATGCAGAGGTTGTAGCTTGCCTTAAGAAGGTTAAAACAAAACCTACTGCTAACTCTGCCAATGACCACCAGCAGCTTCCAGTCTTCTGTCCAGAATGGGTAGTGCAATTGAACTACTCAGGTGATGTGGTGAACAGTAGCGGCGGAACAAAGCATTGTCACTTCTGTTCACCAGAGCAGGCACAACCTGGATATGCCACCCTCAAGACTCTAAGCCAAGATCTATGCCCCGCCAGTGCCTTGTCTGCAAACCTGAACCCTATGAAAATTGAAGAAGCAAAAACCCATGGTATAAAAGCCCCAGCAGTATGGTGATGACCATATTGTCATTTTTGATAATAAAGTTTTATGAATCTTTGTTTTGAAAAAATCTTACCTTATCTAGTCTTAGTGATCTTCCATCTTAACTCTGGCCAAGTAGACTATCAGGCAACCGCCCCCTCTAGAGACCAACCTTCTGACCCTCCCCAGGCACTATAATGTTCCTCTGGAGCCCCCTTTGGACCTGTGCATTTTAATGAATACCCACCCAACCCGGCCTATGCAGACCAGAACTAGAGAAACTGAATACATAGGACGTGAAGGAAAGTGGTACAAGAGGCTGCCAAGATTTTTCAAAGACAAGTACAATCATCTGCCTATCTACTTTGTTCCCATGACTCTGCCCTTAACCCTGTGACCCGACCACCCAATGGAACCCCCCACTGCAGCCAAGACTACATCCACCCAACTGTTTTGAGTACTCTACATTACTTTGATGGGAATGGTAGACACTATGGTGCCCAACTCAGGGCCCTGGTCTTTGCTTGGACAATCCATATCCTATATTATCAATTTAGCACCCATCCTATGGTGGGCATTACCCTCTGGCCCGGCTGTACTCTGTCCCAAGTCAACTAATGCCTCTATCTATGCCTGGCTTCATGAAATTATGAAAATCTTTTACAAACATGGTAACCTGGGCCCCAAGATGTTGTTAACACTTGGGGCAACTTGTATACTTTTTTTGTGATAATCACTTATTACACCCATAAGGCAATTACCTTCCTGATACTCTCATGAATGAAGAACTGACCCACCCAAAAAATCAAAAGACCCTGCACTTGGGGAAGAACCCCAGAACCTAGCCACGTCACAAGTACAAAATGTGATAGTGAACCAGACCACAACCAAGGTGGACATGCCCCAGATGGGCAAACTCACCTTAGAAGAAGTTTGCCAATACATGCCTGTCCTCCTTCTCCACTTCTAAGCCAACACCCACGTCTACCCTAGTAACACTGAGAAGGTCCTGGGGGTGGGTGCCATGCTGTCAGGAGACACACTGAAGTGTTTAGGAAAAGCCACCGCTGAAGATGTCAAATTTTGCCTTGATTACTCCCAATTTAAAAGTGAGTTGATGGCCACTGGAGACAACCAAAACACCAGATACTATGCGCTGAACTCTCTGTTGGAGATCTGAAAAGGGAACCACCCTATCCAAGCCTATATTGATGAGTTCCTTAAACTGAAGACTTGCATCCAACTTGAGGATGAATTAGCTGCCATTATCTTCAGAAAAGGAGTTAATTTAGCAATGAAAGACCTGTTGAAGCACCATCTGCCCACACTGAGCCTGGAGGAGCTACTACCACTATGCAAAGAACTGAGCTTAAACCAAGAAGGTTCAAACCTGTACCCTACCTGTGTTGGCAGAACAGCGACGCCAAATTGACCAGGAATGTCCTCCAAAGAATTAAAACACCACTATTGAGATAGGTTGTTTTTCTACTGCCATGAGGCAGGACATCTCACCAGAGCTTGTCCCAAAAACAATACCTCTCCTGTATCCTTGGCACAAATAAACACCTCTGTACAATCTTACAAATTCATCCAAGTGACCATGGAACTAGTGGGAAACAAGAGCCAGATTGAAGCCTTCATTGATATGGGAGCTGATGAAAGCTTCATTGACACCAGCCTGACAAAGGAACTAGGCTTGACAGCCTCAGAGCAAAGCCTACAAGTAATCATGGGAAACAGTTCTCTGGACACTGGTTACAGATGCAAACAAGAAATTCCCTTGACAATTGGACAGACTGTGTACCCAACCCCCTTGATCCTCTTGCCAGGTTTACCCCACCCCCTAATACTGGGCAACTCCTAGTCTGAAAAACACGGCCTGATCCTGAACTATTGTGAACAGACTGCTACGTTGGGACAACCTGAATCTTGTGACACTGTTCTCTTCTATATAAGCCCTGGCAGAACACTGTCCAACAAACTTTTAACCATAAAGATAGAGCCTAGCGTTGGGATACTACCTACCCCCCTACAGAAATGGGACAATGTGTTTAGAAAAGAAGCAGCCACAAAACTACCCAGCCATTCAATCTACAACCACGCAATAGACCTGTTACCAGGGACCCAACCACACCACAGCCCCATCTACAGCTGTAATCACCGCAAACAGGTAGCCTTGAAGACTTACCTAGAGGACATGACCAAAAAGGGGTTTATCCAAGTGTTGAAGGCCCCTTGCTTGTCACCCATGCTGTTTGTAGGAAAGAAAGATGGGGGAATGTGTCCATGCATAAACTATCAGAAACTGAACAATATTATGGTGAAGAACTGATATCCCATCCCCAACGCTGATGACCTCTGTGACGTACTGACTGGAGCCCAGGTGTACTTGAAGATTGACCTGAGAGAAGCCTTCAACCAGATCTGAATCAAAGATGGAGACAAATACAAGACAGCTTTCAAAACCAGATATAGGTTGTGCAAATACCTAGTAATGTCATTTGGTCTGTGCAACGCCCCCAGCACTTTCCAAAGGATGATCAACACTGTCCTAGGCAAGTACCTTGACCAATTTTGTGTTGCATATTTGGACAACATCCTCATATACAGCAAGTTGCACAAAGAACCCCTCCAACACCTTGACCTTATACTGAAAAAACTCTCCCAAGTCAATCTACACACCAAGCTGAAGAAATGTGAATTCTTCCAGTCTGAGGTCAAATTCCTAGGATACATAGTGAAGACTGGTGGGTTTGCCATGGCACAGGACAAAGTGAAAGCAGCAACAGCCTGGACAGTACCCAAATGCAGAAAAGATGTGAGAAGTTTTTTAGGCCTGGCAAATTATTGCAGGGATTTCATCCTAAAAATTTCTCAAATTATGCTACCCATGACCTGTCTTTGCTCTGGCAAGGTCTTGTTTGTCTGGACCCCGGAATGTACCTCCGCCTTTGAAGCCTTGAAGCTTGCTTTCACCTCTGCCCCTGTCCTGGCCATATCAGATCCATCCAAATCATTTGTAATGGAAACCAACACGTCTGACTTTGCAGTGAGTGGGGTCCTTCTTCAGGAAGGAGGGGATAGTATGCTACATCCTGTAGCATATTAATCCAAGAAAATGCTGCTAGCCAAAGTAAAATACCCAATCTACAATAAGGAGATGGTTGTAATAATGAAGACCCTGAAACATTGGCACCAGTACCTATGTGGCGCCAAATTCCCTGTAAAGGTCCTAATCAACCACAAGAACTTGGTTTACTTCTTTAAACCCAGATAGCTGAATCAGAGACAGGACAGATGGGCCCTAGAACTGACCAACTACACTCTGAAAATTGACTATAAACTTGGGAAAGTCAACATAGTACCTGACGCACTGAGCAGAGGAGCATACATGATTCCCTCTACATCTGAGACCAAAGACCATAACCCCCACATACTTCTCAACCCTGCCAGCCTAGGTATCCAGCTGATGTACATGAAGATAATGGCTTGCAAACCCAACATAATTGAGGTGCTAAATTAGATAAATACTCAACAGAACTCATTGCCAACTTGACCTCAGACCCTGAGAGCTGCCACCACAAGAAAGGATTCTTGTTGAAAGAAACTACCCTGTTACTACATAACCAAATTTATGTACCAGAAGGCAAGACAAGGACCAAAGTTCCCATAGACTATCACAACTAAGAGATGGTTGTTCACCCTAGCAGACTCAAGACACTCCAAAGAATCAAGAAGAATTATGCTTGGTCCCAAATGGACAAAGACGTGACTGCCTACATTGAGGGCTGTGAGACATGTGGAAGGACCAAAACCCATAGATCTAAACCTGAAGACCTGCTAAGACCACTAGACATACCAACGGGACCCTGGCAATTTGTTTCAATGGAGTATATTGTAGAACTTCCCCCTTCAAATTTTTTCAATGTCATTTTAGTCATAGCAGATAGGTTTACTAAAATGTCCTATTTTGTCCCTACCACCACCCACTGCACTGCAGCTGAAACAGCTAGACACTTCCACAACCACATCCTGACCCAACACAGCAACCCAGCAGAAATCATAAATGATAGGGGCTTTCAATTCACCTCAAACTATTGGACTCAGGTGATGAAGGAGTTAGGGGTAAAGCGCTGTGTATCAACCTCCTACCACCCACAGACCAACGGCCAGACTGAACAAGTGAATCAAATACTTGAACAATACCTACAATGATACGCCAACGCCAACCAAGATAACTGGGCCAAGATGCTACCCATGACACAGTACGCCTAAAACAGCAGAAATCACACATCTACCACAATGTCCCCCTTTAAAGCCAATTATGGGTTTGACTCATCTTGGGACCCCAGCATTGGCAGTAAAGAGAAAAACACTTCAGGATGAACATGGATTGAACAGATACACAACACCCAAGAAACCTGTCTTAAGAATCTGATCTGAGCTGTCCAAACTTACAAGGCTTTTGCCAACAAAAAAAGGATTCTGTGAAAACCATTGAAGATAGGGGATTAGGTATACTTGGATTTTCAAAACATGCTTCTGACAGTTCCCTGCCAGAATTTAGCCCACCAAAGGAGATGCTCCTACAAAATCACCAAGCTAGAGCCCAAAGTAGCATTCAAACTAGATACCCCCTTGTGGAAAATACATAATGTCTTCCACTGTGTGCTACTATTCAAAAAGGAAGGAAAATCCCTACCCCACCAGAAACTCAAGACTAATCCTCCTCCTATCCAAGTAGGACGCTCTGAAGAATACAAAGTTGAATAAATTCATGGAGACTGCACCCACTACAAAACGCCACAGTACTACATCAAATGGAAGGGATACCTGCCTGAGAGAAGCACCTGGGAACCGTTAAGCAACCTACCCAACACCCAGCTAGCCATCCAACAATACCTTGCAAAGAAGACTAGGAGGGAGGTGACCCCCAGGAAGGAAGGGGATGATGTCATGAATGACATTTCAATATTTGTATTGAAAACCTGGGAATTGAAGCCAGGGTATCAGGAAAAGCCTTATGTCAACCAGAGTAGACAGGAGTCTGCTCAACTGCCAGTTGGGTCAAACCCTGGACCGCCAGAGATAGCTGAACCCAACCAGGAGGAACAAAAACATACCAACCTGCCAAGTGTCAATAATGGAGGTTCAAATCAACATTGGAGACCCTGGAATCTTTCCCTGACCCTCCAAAGACTAATTGAGTCACACAAAGTGGACAGAAACCTGCCAACTTGTTAAATTGCAAACCCAAGTTGACAAGTTACTACGAGACCCGCCAGTCTCACAAAGACAACTCCCTGAATGGTCACCAGATTGCTGCCAACCTTGCGCCACCAAAGATCTAAACCTATGCAGAGGTTGTAGCTTGCCTTAAGAAGGTTAAAACAAAACCTACTGCTAACTCTGCCAATGACCACCAGCAGCTTCCAGTCTTCTGTCCAGAATGGGTAGTGCAATTGAACTACTCAGGTGATGTGGTGAACAGTAGCGGCAGAACAAAGCATCATCACTTCTGTTCACCAGAGCAGACAAAACCTGGATATGCCACCCTCAAGACTCTAAGCCAAGATCCATGCCCCGCCAGTGCCTTGTCTGCAAACCTGAACCCTATGAAAATTGAAGAAGCAAAAACTCATGGTATAAAAGCCCTAGCAGTATGGTGAAAAAATTATGTCATTTTTGATAATAAAGTTTTATGAATCTTTGGTTTGAACAAATCTTACCTTATCTAGTCTTTGTGATCTTCTATCTTAACTCTGGCCAAGTAGACCATCAGGCAACCGCCCCCTATAGAGACCAACTTGCTGACCCTCCCCAGGCACTATAATGTCCCTCTGGAGCCCCCTTTAGACCTGTGCATTTTACCAAATACCAGCCTAACCCTGCCTACGTGGAGTACAACTTGGAGACCATCCTAATTGTTGTGAATGCTGCCATTCACCATGTTTCAATTTTGCCTTTGATGGGTTATTTTGAGAACAAATCTCTCTCTTTTGCCTTTGCCCTTTGAAATGAGTCTGGCACCAAATTGGGAAATTCAATTGTTCAGTTTCCTGATTCTGCGCAACTCACTTGCCCCACTCATGCTTGTGGCGAGTGATCCTACCGTCCATGTACTGTTTTGTGGTAAAGCTACACAGTATATATTCTCATTCTTTTCACCCAATAAACTTAAGTTCTATTCAAATTTTTGTCTTTGTGTCTTCACGTACTTTGGCACCTCTCTAGCCATGCCTAGCAGATATTATTCAATCAGGGCCACAAGGTAATTGCATAGCCTTCCCTGCCATTCTAACCAAGACTTAGTACAAATTCAATCCTAAGGTTAGGATTTCCTGTTATGACTCTGTGCTTCACCTCAGATCACAAAAAAATGGTGCTCACTACTGGGGCTGTAAGCCCCTTGGTTATTCCTTTTGTAACCACGTTTTCAGGACCTTTGCCTCCTCCCATACAAAAGCCAACTTTGCCTGAAATTATCAGTCATCCTATAGAGGAAGACATTGCTGACCTGCCTATTGTCCCTACTGTGCTGAACCTTGGGAATGGTCCCCGCCTAGTGGCCTATTCTTTGGGTATCCCTGACTTGGAACAAGTCATGGCAGTAGCCCTTGAGTTAGCCCGTGATGGAGCCATCCCTTGCCTCCAGCTTCAGTTCAGCCAAGAAGAATACTATAAATTTATTTTGGCTCCACAATTTCCACAGCATCTGCTCTCAGCAGCTGGCTCCGCTAAACACCTAATTTCATCATTTGTACAACCCGCCTTAGTCCATTATTAAATGGTGTTAAGGCTCCACATTCAGGAGTTTTCATCTCTACAAGCCGCTGTCACTTATCACTGGGATCAGTTTGTGGCCTACCAGCATTGGATCCCCACCCTGTTTTCCTTGGTATCAGACAATAAGCGCGACTCTGTCACCTCCCAAACCCACTTGGTCAATTCCATTGAAAGAATGAGCCAATCTATCCCTGAATATGTCAGAGAGTGTCTACACAAGTTTCACCAGTTAGAACAGCCCTGGCGCACCCAAGTAGATTCCACCCTGAACGCCTATCTCACCAATTTTGAACAACTTGTGCAGCAGCTCAACGAGTTCAGTGCTTACTCCTTTGACTAATTAAAGAAAGTAGAAGGCCTTGCTGCAAAAGGCCTCTACAAACTTAGCAAAGAATTTCATCAAGAAAGGGCTGCTACTGCCACTACCATTGCCAAACTCCAGACTCAAGTGAATGGATTGTCTACACCTAAACCAGATGCCCTGCCTTCTCCTCTATCAGATGGTTTGGCGGATAGTGTCAGGAATATTCCTGACAACAAACTTTTGCAAGAAAAAAATTTGTATTCTGTAGGACTAACAGAACAAAAAAATTGCAGCAGTTTCCCCAATCAGGGGGAACTGCTGCAAAACAGCCACACATTGAATCAGAAATTGAAAATTCAAAAAATTCAAATTTTGGAATTTATACCTCTGCCGCGCAGCCGGCCGCCAGGCGCCTGCCAGCTGCATGCCACCCCGCTGGCAGGGGACAGCGCACCCCCATGGCAGGCCTGTCTACCCCTGCTGGATGGGGAAATTACCCAATTGGGAAAACCAAAAAGGCAATTTCCCCAAACCTAAAAATAGAGGAAAGTGCTGCCCAAATTTGGAATCTACCAAATTTGGGAGGGGTTGACAGTCTGCCATGCAATCCACATAATGCAGGAATTACTGAATTAGAATTTGTGTGCATGAAAGCACTTAAAGGGAACCAAGGGCAATGCAAGTCAGAGATCAACAATACATTGATGGCCAAACCTCTCCAATCCCAATCCCAAAAGGGAATTCCAGACAACTCCAAGTGTTTGAGGTTCCCTGTCCAATGTTTTGCACTATTCATGCCCCATCAAGGCTGATAGTATATAATAAAGCCCAATCACTTGATGATAGTTTGTGCTATCATTGAGTGAAATTACCCCTCAATAGTATCACATAAATCAATTTAAAAACTTTACCTTCAAGAAGTTAAACAAGACAGTAATCTTTGTATGCCCTTTCCCAGGATCAAGATATGAATCATCTAGTCTTCTCAGCTGTTCTCACAGCATGCCTAGGGATTGGGGGCCACCAATACTCTTGACAGCATGGGCCATTCAACAATATATCTGAGAAGTACTACTACAAGGAGCCAACACAGCTTAACTCCTCTGAGCGGTACTCCTGGCCCACACTGGTATTGCCCCATTCCACCCAGTCTGTAGCCATATACACCTGTATATACTACATACTCACATGTTTTGCCAGTAATTTTGGACGTTATAACGTACACACCAAGGTCTTTCAATTGATGATGACAGTCTATCCAATTGTGATGGCGCTCACAGGTTTCCAAGTTGCCAACTTGGTACCTTGTTTTGCTAAAGTACTCCCCCAATTGTTGGGTCTTTACAATAGAGAGCAGAGACTGTGGGATGCAATTTGAGAGTTAATAATGCCCACTTGCAGTCAGGATTGCCCTATCAAAGCCCCTCAGCCAGATCCTCAAGTGCTTGCTCTGCCTCCTCAAGTTGCTGAATTGCAACAAGAGGTTGCTACCTTGCGTGAGGCAATAGCCTCTGCTGTTAGTTCAACCGGAGTTATCAATGAAGATGGCTGTTGCCCTGGCTTTTCAGGAGCCCCCCGCATTTGCTGTACTAGGGAGTTGATTGCTCTAGCTAATGAAGTGGATCACTTGAAACAAGATCATTCTGAGATTGACAAAGACGTATAAGAGCTGAGTGAAGTAATTGATTTGGTAAATGACAGGTTTGTGCCTTGCCTCTTGGTGGGTCATTCTCTTACCTCCCGGTTGGCTGAATTTTCCACAGTAGTAACAACTCAGGGCCAGCGCTAGACGTTACTGAGCAACAGACTACCTTGGTTAACAATTCAACCACCCACACTTCTGAAATCTTGGCTACTCTTGAAGAGAGTGTTTGTCAACTGTGGACTAGACAGCCCCCTCTAAATCTGAAGCAGAATTCTTCCTGCGCATAAATTTACTCAATAGCAACAATGGCGGCCCAACTCCAGAAGCACATTTCAAGCCTACCTTTAAGCAAGTTTTTGACCCCAAAACCTCAACCATTGCAGCTTTCTTAACCATCTATGAAACTGCCATGAGAATTGCCTCTGATGGGGTTAAGAAAGAACATATTCTGACCTGTTTGCACCTGACCTGCCAAGAGGTAGTAGTGCCAGAGCTGCCCACCATTGAGACCTGGGAGAGAGATGAAACAGCTTCTTATTGATGAGTTTGGTGGCAACCTTAATTTGGAAGTGAAAAAGGACGCTTTTATGCACATTGCCTTCAAACCCAAGGATACCATAGCTGAATTTGCAGATAGATTCTATATGGAAGGACAACAACTGATCACAAGCTGCCAGTTGACCGCACATGAAGCGTACATGGCTTGCGCTCAAGCCCTCAAGGTTAACCAGCTCCTGTGTCTTCAATTAAAAGTCCATAATACCATGCTTTCTTCCATGAAGAGCATAAAGACACTGTTGCAGGATATGCACCTTACCCATTCTGGGGCAGTTGTGCAGGAGAATTGTGCTGCTTCTACCTCTGGTTTGTCTTCATGTGGCTTGCGTATCCCCACCATGAACTTTCAGAATCCTCCTTGATGTCAGGGTTGCCATAACTGTGGAAAGATATGTCACCATTCCTGAGTCTGTACTAATCCTTGAGTTGAAGGGGATGATCCCAAGGAGCAGGCAGGAAAAGAACAGTCAACCTAGAGGCGGAGATACTCTCAATTGACAATTTATCCCAGTCTCCTTCAATTCCCCCCTCCATTGCTGACCCTGAGTCTGCCAACACTGAGGCTCCTCCCATTCTACCGCTATTCCATGACATCTCTGATGACTCTGACATGGACAATTAAGATATGGACAATCCCAACACCTATGGGTATTCAGTCCTTGCTGTCCCCAAAACTATTGCAGTTCCTTATAAACTACGTTCTGGTAAGACTATAACAACCAACAAGCCTCTGCCTGAAGCCAAGGACGTTGTCTCTTGCTCATACCTTACTCATTATAAGCAATCCCTGTGCTTGTAGAGTCCTCCAAGGAAGCTGCTGAGGTTGCTTATGCTGTATTTAAGAATTTCTTGGTCTTGCTTCATCTCCAGACGGTTTATAAGGAGTTTCCAGGCCTCAGATGCATGATTGAAAAGTGGGACAAAGAACTGGCAGAAGCCCAAGACATTATTTCAGTCCTCCCTCCCTTTGGTTGTACTACCATGTGTGTGGAAATATCCATTCAAAATGTTGTAACTGTGCTGTTTTAGCAGAGTTACAAGGGGAAAATATTTAGAAACTAGATAATAATCTTTATTGAGAGATAGTGATTATATAGTCATTGTGAATCAAGAATAACAGAAACATGATTGTGTTAATCACACAGTTGGATGGTGAAGGGGGTGGCTTGATCCTGGTAATGAGTCAAGTGCCAAAACAAGGTATCCACCCTAAGGGATCATCATTTATTCATGTTGTTGGATTTGGCAATTCAAGTTGACTTCCTAGTCTGGCTTTGAGTGGCCGGGTAATTGGATTACAGGCCACAAACTTGCTTGCTTGCTTGGAACCTTGCTTGTGGGTCAAGCCTGCTGTTTCAACACCCCCCAACTGAAGGTTGGCCTCCTCTGGGGGTAGGTTGTTGGGGAGGTTGTCAGGAGCCCAGGCGCCATACTGGACTAGCTGTTGTTCTGTGGTGGGCAGGGAGGTTTTGCATTGTTTTTGTCTTGCTTTGCAGGATCTCAGGCAATTGTGGTGTAGGGTTTTGTCTTGTTTGCGCTTCCTGAGTTCTTGCACAAGGTAAGTGTTATTGTTGTTTACCTTTAGAATGATTGCTGGTCCTACTTTCTTGGGTTGTAGTTTGCTTTTATCAACGTTCATGACCCAAACTTTGTCCCCAACTTCATATCTATCTTGGATGAGGACAAAAGCTTTTTGCAGGCGTTTTTTTCTTTTCTGTTTGCTTACTGTTGGCCTCTATAACTTGAGGGTCTGAACAAGGGGGGGCTTTACTTAGAATTTCCGGTTTGGGTCCTGTCAATGCTTGAATGATATTTGGCTGTTTGCCATATACCAACTCAAAAGGGCTTTTTCTGGTGGATCTGTTCACTTGGATTCAGCACACAAGTAGTGCAGTTAATAGCTGCTTATACCAGTCTTCAGGTCTCACGGCAGTGAGCTTGACCAAGGCTTGCACAAGGCTGCCATTTAGCCGCTCTACACGTCCATTGGCCTGCAGGTGGTATGGTGTTGTCACGGTATGTTTGACCCCGTTTTTAGCAAGGTATATGTTGGTGTTTTTGGAGGTCAATTCTTTCCCTCCATCAGTTATCAGGAGTTCTGGCTTTCCAAACTTGCTGATTATTTCTCTTCCTATGAACAGTCACACATCATTGCCAGTGTGCGTCTTTACTGCTTGGGCTACTGGCTATTGTGTAGCAAAGTCTATTGCAGTGATGATATATTTCTTATACTTATTTTTCCTGGCATGGGGCCAACAATGTCTGGGGCTCACACCTTGAAGGGTAGTTGTGTGCGGATGGGTAGTACTGACTTTGGAGGGGTTTTGCTTTTAGCAAATTTTTGCATACCTCACTTTGGTCTAGGACTTCTTTAACATCACAATACAGGGTTGGCCACCAGGCCTTGTGTTTAAGGAATTAATATAGATTGTGGCTCTTGGTATGTCCTAAGTAACTATGGTATTGTAGGATGGTATCCACTTGCTGGTGTGTGGGGATGTAAGGGATGGTGGTCCTGTTGGACATTTTTCTGTGCAAGGTCCTGTACACGTCAGCAAATAGGTGTTTGTTTTTGATGACTGTTTCTTTTGTTATGTCAGTTGTACCAGGAGGAAAACCCTCATCTTTTATATCACCAAGAGAGGCCAGTCTGGGTTGAGCCCATTTTCCCCTCTCATGGCACGGACATACAGGCGTGAGAGGGCGTCCACCATGGCAAGCTTGGGACCAGGTTTGTACTGTATGAGCATGTTGAATCTCTCCAAGAGTTTCATCCAGCAGGCTTAGTGGCAAGATGGATTTACTTTAGTTTTGAAATATATGAGCAACTTGTGGTTGGACAATGCCATGAATTCTTCCTGTTGTTCTAGATAACAACACCATTTAACTAGGCAGTGTTTGATGGCCAGCAGTTCCTTGCCGTGGATAGGGTATTGACACTTGCCATCTGTCAACTTTTGGGATTCATAAGCTATGGGCAGGAAACCACCATCATTATTTTGATTTGTAGTACTCCCCCAATAAATGTGTCTGAGTAATTGGTTTCCATTTGGTATTCCCCGTCACGTTTGGGGTATTGCAGTATAGGAGCCATTGTGAGCTTCTCCTTGAGGCGTCTAAAACAGAGGTCTCATTGGGGGGTCCACACAAACTTAGATTTGGTGCCAGTTATAGCAGATAAGGGGGCAGTCAAAACGCCACAGTCAGGTATGAATTGGTGTACATAGGCCACAATCCCCAAGAAGGTGTGGAGTTCCAACTTATCCTTTGGTAGCAGCATCTTGCATATGGCTTTTATCTTTTGACTGTTGGGTTTGATGCCGTCTTTTGAGACCATGTGTCCCAGGAAAGGCAATTGCTTGCGGAAGAACTGGTACTTGGAGGACTTGGCCAACGGTTTGTGTTGTGCCAGGGTAGCAAAGACTGCCTCTAGGTCTTTGCGGTGCTTTTCCACCAAGGGACTGTAGACAATGATGTTGTCTAGGTAGACTAAGACATGTTCACCTATGTGCAGGGCAAATACCTTGTTCATGAGGGTCACAAAGGTGGAGGGGGCGTTTGTCATGCCAAAGTTGAGCACCACACACTCCTAGGAGCTGCATTTAGTGCAGAAGGCTGTTTTGGGGATGTCTCCCTCCTTGATGCAAATCTGGTTGTAGCCTGCAGTCAGATCAATCTTGGAGAAGACTGTGGCTCCTCCCAAGGCGTCAAAGAGGTTGTCAATAAGTGGTAGTGGGTAACAATTCTTGATGGTAACTTCGTTTAGGTCTCAGGAGTCTGTGACCAGATGCAAGGTATTGTTTTTCTTGGCCACAAAGAATACAGAAGCCCCAAAGGGAGACTGTGAGGGGAAGATAAGTCCTTTCTCTAACACTTCCTTGAGATAGGCGCATAGGGCATTGTCTTTGTTTGGGGTCAGCATGTAGATAGGACGTGCTTTGGGTACAGCTCCTTTGAGATGGATGGAGTGTTGAATGTGTTTCTCTGGAGGCAACCTGGGTAGAGCTTCCTTGAAGATTTCTGGATGGCGGGTCACAATTTTGCAATCCTGAGGTGTGGAGGTATCCTGGTGATCTTTGAAGTATATGATCTTGTACTGACAGGATTCCCAGTCAATTGCCTTCAAGTTTTTCATTTTGTCCAGGGTCTCTGTGATGTGCATAAAGACATTGTTGTGTAGAAGTTGGTCCACTGAGTCAGGGTAGATCTGGTGGTTGACACCTTCACACTTGATAGTCAACACTGAGGTTGCCCAGTCTACGTGAGGATTGTTTTTTTGTAACCAATCCAACCCCAGTACAATTTCAAAGTTTGGGAAGTCAATGACAGGACCTTGGATGGTGATTGTAGATTCTTGAGCATGACAGAGAAGGTGGTGGCTTCTCTTGTTACAGCAATGTGATGTTCATCAGCTAAAATCACGTTTTTAATCCGCAAAGGATTAGTGGCTAGCTTCAACTTGTCCACAAAGCTGCTGTTGACTAGGGGTTGATCTGCGCCCAAGTCCAGGAGTGCTGAGCCTGTGTAACTGCAAAAATGGAAAGGATAGGACATCAGTTTATTGGGATGTCTGGCAATGGTGTACAGTCCCAGGTCCTCTAAGGTTACTTGTATCATCGGGCAATGGTCCACGTCCTTGGGTTGGTACTCATCATTGGGCAAGTCAGGAGTTGTGTGGGGAGAGCTCAGCTTGCTTAATGCTCTCCCCGGGTTTTTTCCTTGTCTTGATTGCCTTGCGTGGCAGTGATACAGAAATGGGTACAATTTGACTGGCCATTGTTCCCACTTCCATGTCCATTTGAACATATGGGTTTGTGGTTGGTGTTATTCCTGTTGCTTCCAGGGGGTGGTTGAGTGGAGCGCCTGTGTGAGAATCCTTGGGTCTTTCTTGTTTTCCAGTTTGTGCCTTATGGAGGGCGTTGGATGTTTGTTCTGCTTTCTCCACCTTGCAGTACAGGCTTTGCAGGTTGATCACCTGGTCCAGGTTCATGTGCCTCATTACATGCAATTTAAGGACGTCATAGTACAGAGGTGTGTGGCTGGGGTGTCAAAGACTATGTCCAAGGGTGCGCAAAGTTGGAGTTCCTCATAGGCGCGGGTGAGTTCCTTCACGGTGCCCATCTGGGTTAAGTTCTTTACTTGGTGTATGATCATGAGAACCATGTCCGTAAGCACAAACCTTGCCAAGAAGTCTTGTTTAAAGGTATCCCAGTTTTTCTTGGTGTGTTCTTTGTGCCACTTGTTGCACCAGGTGCCAGCGTTGTGGGTCAGTCAGATGGAGATTTCTGCAATCCAAAATTGCTGTGGGCATTTCATCTGGGCCAGCTTTCTCTGGGAGGACTGGATCCATGCAGCAGTGTTGTTGTCGTTGGCCCTAGAAAAATTTTCCAAGGCAGCTCTTTATAGTCTTTGGGCTACATAGGTGGGCATGGTGTTTTTTTTGGCTAGTTGCGGAATAGAGGAGGGAGCCTGAAAGAAACCTTGTGCAGACATGGCGTTGAAGGCAGGTAGTGGAATCACCGTGTTCTGGTACAGGAAAAAGCCATCAGGTATCTCAGTACCAGGGGTGTACAGGGTCCAGTTTAGCAGAAGGCCAGCATGATTCTGTCAAGGATTTGTTGGCCGCAGCAAGTACAGACAACAGGCGGAATTTTACAAGATGAGGTAGGATGGAGAACCTATCTGTGCTATCAATGTTGTAACTGTGCTGTTTTAGCAAGGTTACAAGGGAAAAATATTTAGAAACTATATAATATTATTTATTTAGAGATAGTGATTATATAGTCATTGTGAATCAAGGATAACAGGAACATGATTATGTTGATCACATGGTTGGATGGTGAAGGGGGTAGCTTGATCCTGGTAATGAGTCAAGCGCCAAAACAAGGTATCCACCATAAGGAATCATCATTTGTTCATGTTGTTGGATTTGGAAATTTGAGTTGACTTCTTAGTCTGGCTTCAAGTGGCCGGGTAATTGGATTACAGGCCACAAACTTGCTTGCTTGGAACCTTGCTGGTGGGTCAAGCCTGCTGTTTTGACAAAAAGGTGAAAATCAAGGCTGTCTTGGATACTGGATCTCCTGTTAATATTGTCTCCTCAAAGCTTGTCAAAAAGCTCAAGCTTTCCCATGACCTCAACTATCACCAGTTGTACGGCTAAGCTAAGCTATCCATGACTTGCGCTATAGGGGCCTATTCTGCCCTTCCCATGGGTTTGGCAAGCTACTCTTAGCCGCCCTGCCGTTGTCTTGGAGAATTAGAGTTACAATCTCCTAGTTGGTACTCAGTTCCTGAGAGAATACAATGGGATCACCAACTTAAAAGACAGCTACCTCTATATCCTAGGGTACAAAGTTCCCTTAATCTTTGAAGAGCCTGTTAAAGTTCCCAGGAAATGCCTCAAGACATGAGCCTTAGAATATCCCACTGGTGTTTTCACCCTAAAATACTTTACCCACTCCTCCAAGATGAAGTGTCCTCCCATAGCTTGCCCTGTTTCTAAGGGGATTCCTCTCCTGGCCACTTCTGCAGTGACTATCCCCCCTGGATCTCAAGCTATCCTGGACTCCCAAATATCATATGAGCTGCCTGAGCGTACATTCCTAGATTTATACTCTCCTCCCTCACTAGGACACAACAAGCCCTAATTATGACCGGGAATCTTGGATGTCTCTCAAAAAGATACTGTCAAATTACTGGTATCCAAATCAATTGCTCCCCTCATACATGTGTCTAGAGGCCAGGTTGTTGGCTATGACAAGTTTCTAAATACTCCTTATGATCTATTTTTACATCATTTTGGTAATTTCCAGAATTCCAACTTACCTGATGACAAACCCCAGGTCCTATCTCTTTTTTGCTGCACAAGATTTCCCACAGCTATCCACGGTACAACAGATGGAGATGCTTGATTTGCTAGACCAATTTTTGGGTATCTTTGCTAAAGATAGCACTGATTATGATCTAGCTAAAGGCGTCATTCATTATATTGATACTGGTGACGCTCCCCCCTTCCACGCTAAACCATATTGCTGCAGTCATGTAGAGGACGCTCAGGTGTCTAAAGAGCTCAAGCAACTTCTAGGCGCTGGACTACTAGCTCCTTTCCAAAGTCCTTGAGCCTCCCCTTGCTTATACTAAAAAAGAAGGATGGAGGTCATTATTTTGTGATGGACTACTAGCAATTGAACTCTATAATCAAAAAGGATTCCTATCCCTTACCACACATTGATGATGCTCTCCACCACCTTGGGGGCTCCAAGTACTTCTCTGCTATGGACCTAGCCTCTGGGTACTGACAAGTTGATCTCTCTCCTGAGGATAGGCAGAAGGCCGCACTCATCACTTCAGAGGGACTGTTTGAGCCCACATTCATGCCTCAAGGGCTCTACAATGCCCCCAACTACTTTCCAACAAGTCATGGACTCCATCCTCTGTGATTTAAAGCTCTCCTGTGTCCTAGTGTACTTAGAAAATATCACGGTCTTCAGCACTACCTTTACAGATCACCTGGCTCACCTTAAGGAAGTGTTCATAAAGTTTTGAGTGGCTGGTCTTAATTTAAAACCATCAAAGTGTGCTTTCTTCAAGGAACACCTTGAATTCTTGGGTCATGAGGTGACCCAGACAGGGATTTGTCCCATGACCAAGAAAGTTGAGGCCATTGACAAAATGCTTGTGCCCACCAATCTGCAAGAAGTTCAAGTCTTTCTGGGCATGATGGGATACTACAGACAATTCATCCTCAACTTTTCTGACACTAGCAAGCCCTTGGTCCAGAAGTTGTGTAATGTCCTTTTTGAATGGACTGCCAGCCAACAACAAGCCTTCAAGACTCTCAAGCAAAAACTCAAAGAGGCTCACATCCTAGTATATCCTGACTATTATAAGGAATTAGTATTATATACTGATGCTAGCAACCTGGCTATTGGAGCCATCTTGGCTCAACTGGATGATAAAGGTGTGGAGCACCCTGTAGCTTATACCTCTTGTATCCTGAAAAATCATAATAAGAACTACAGTGTAACAGAGAAAAAGTACCTTGCTGTGCTGCATGCTGTCAAGCACTTCTGCCATTATGTGTACAGTACCCATTTCACTGTGGTCAATGTCCACGCTTTGCTTAAATGATAACAAAAACTTAAGGAGCCAGAAGAGCTAATAGCTAGATGGGCTCTCTGCCTGAAAGGTTACAACTTCACTGTGCTAAATTGTCCTGGAATCTAGCACCAGTACACTGACAGATTGTCCAGAATGCCCATCCTTGCGCTACACCCTGCTGTCAGGGATTCTTTCCCTGACTACCTGAATATTATTGACAACTTTGACAAAAACATATTCTCAAACCAACACAACAACAAATATTTTGAATACACCCAGTCAAAGACACAACACAACAGACTTAACAATCATATTAGGTTTTGAAAACCCTTTGGGAACAAGATTTGAACCCAGGATGATACTAATAAATGTATTGTTAGTACAGGATCATCACAAACCTTTAATCTAACTTTTTATTACCTTTTAATTCAATTGGTTTTTGCTTTTGAGACGCCTTTTGAATTTAAAAGTGTTAATACTAAGATGGTAAACATCACTTACTGCTCTGCATCTGATTGACTGCTTAGAGCTTTCCAGTTGATCTGTAACCAGCTCTCTCTGCTTTTAGGCCAAGCTCTGTATCCTTTGATACTTGATCTTCCGCGTATACACTGCTTAATTAGCCTGACCATTGTGAGATCTTTTTGGTTCCTCTGTTTACATCATGTCAGTATGGAAAAGATTAATCAAATATTTAAGTTGCACTTAAAACAGGTGCTTTTAAAATGATTGACTCAGGTAAATCATCTTCATTTCCCAAACTCCTCTCAAATATTTAGCCTTATTTTCAAGCTATATAAGTTCCAAGCCTTACTTCAATTCAAATGTTCCAACAATAAAGAATATATCTTATCCTATCTTGTCACATCCATTTCTTAGTAAACTTATTTGAAGCCATGAAGGGGATTTATTTCCTGTGGTGGTTTCTAGTCTCCCTATTTACAACCGTAAAAGATCTTGAGAATCCCACTCCCACTATTGAGTGGCAAAACTCCTCACCCAATGATGCCCATCAGAGGGAGTCTTTGGTCAAAAGATGGTTCAAGTATTTCTCTGGTCATTGGGGACAAAAGTTCCACTATGGCCGCCATTCTACTCCTCCACCTGCCAAACCCTTGTTGGTACGGCCTCACACGTCATTCTATCTGTTGTTGTACCTGATAGGATATTATCTTTTGGATTTTTTCAGCTCCCTGATGGGAAGATTTGCATACTTAGGTCACTTGGGCCACCTTGCCATGGTTATGGTGCCCATTGGTTCAGCCATTGCAGGGCTTAATTTAGGGGCCTTGGCTCACCAACTTGGGGGCTTGTTCCCCTCAAAGCGGGTCCCTGACACCTGCTGAGGCTGATTGACTATATGAACTAATTGGATATCTTTCCTCTTGAGAGAGCAAGACAGAAAAAGTTCAAATTGCCCTATCTAAGCTATCTGAAGACACACTCATTTGTGACAATCAGCTTTTCAAAAAATTACAAGACCACTACCTGCCTTATTTACAGCTAGTATTTGCCTTTTGTTGGTGCTTTAAGCTCATAAGGAGACAGGACACAGAGGCGTTACCAAGACTTATGCCTGGCTCCAGAAAAACTACTTCTGGGAAAATCTTTGCTTGCTGATCCCAGATATCATTGCTAGTTGCCATGATTATCAGCTTCAAAGACCACACTCTGCCTCTCACAAATTCAAGCTAGTCTTCCCGCAACATGCATTTCACACTGTCAGCATTGACACTGTAGGGCCTCTTCCTTGATCCTGATCTGGCTGCTGCTTTATCCTAATTGCTGTTGATCATTTTAGAAAGTGGGTAGAAGCTTGGCCAACTAAGTACATTACTGCCAAGACAACTGTTGTCTTTCTGCTACAGGATGTATTCTTTTGCCATGGTTATCCTCAAGTTTTGCTATCTGATAATGAGACTAACTTCAATGCTAAGTTAGTGACCTCAGTTTTCAAAGTTTTGGGGTCTTGCCAATCTTTTTCTTCCCCCTATAATACTTCTGCCAATGGGCAATTGATCTTGCAAATTTGGCACTGGTTTCTATCATGAGGAAACTCACCTACTCTAATGCTGCAAACTGAGATCTATACTTACCTGCTACTCTCTTTGTCTATTGCCTTAGCAAACATTGTGTCACCAGATATTCCCCTTTTGCTATGTTGTATGGACGTGAGACCACCACTATGTTGCTCTTGGGGGCCCCTAGTCTCCTCTGATAAGGCCATGAACCCGGACAACCATATCAAGGATCTAGTCAATCATATCATTGATATTCAGGCCACTGCCTACACGTCTTCATATAAGACCAAGATGCTTGAGCTCTCTCCTGACAATGCTGGACAATCTCTCTTGCCTGAATTCAACATTGTGGACCACACTCTTTACTATCAGCATAAATTAGGAGGACGCACTCATAAGCTGGACTTGTTGTGGATTGGGCCTGTGATGGTCCACATGCTTGGTGGTTTGCAGGTGGGGCTTATTTTGACTAAGTGGAAGTTTAGTGACTTCTGTTGAAGAAGTAGCTGTAGGACTGGTATGAGCTGTTGGAGACTGAAATAAGCTGGCTGAAGGATCATAAGATGATGAAGAACTGGTGGTCCGGAGAAATGGGCCAAGATTTTGCCAAATTGATTTGCCAAGGTGGTAAAATGTGGAATGTTTTTCCTTGGTTTAGTAGTAAATTTAAGAAGGAATGCAGATAGAAGTGTGTGTAAGATATTTATTTATTAAGTTCCTAGGATAGATGAAGGTATGTTGCTATGAGAGCTGAATACAAAGTTGTTTTGGTGGGATATTTTCCTTGGATTTTACAAAATTTGTAAATATATGGGGAAAACTTTGAAGAGGTCCAGAAAGAACAGTTTAAATAGTATTCTACTATTTAAATGGGTTCAGGTTGAATGCAGGGAAGACTGGTACCGGAATAATGGACTAGTTAATGCTTTAGTGCATGAAGAGTTGTTGCTTTGAGCGACTTTGAGCTGTGGAAATTATTTTCCTAGTTGGATTGCAGTGGAACTTAATAAATGGTCTATTTCTGCGCTCTGCATTCATTGGTTGAGTTCTGGCAGGTTTTCTGATGAAAATGATTGGTTGGGAGCCAAAAGCTTAAAGTATAAGCAAGAAAATAGTGAATTGATACTTTAAGCTTTTGAGAAAGTAAGTATGTAAGCTTAAGTTATTATAGGAAAAAGTGAGCAGCAATGGTTTAAGCTTCTGAAAAGAGCCATTTTAAAGGCGGAACCGTTGGGAAAAGGACACTATAAGAAGGTGGCTGGCTGGAAAGTTACAGGGTCTTTTCCAAGTCTTTTCTGGGTCTTTGACAGGGTCTTTCCAAGGCCTTTTGAGTTTCTGCCAAGAGGTTTTTGGAAGCTTTTGATCACCAGCAGGAGCTTGATTAGACTGATACAAGTGGAATACCAAGGCCACTAAAGATATACAGAGAGCTGAAGCCTAAGATAACATAGCAGGAGCCCAAGAATAAGGAGCTGGATCCTAAGTGCAACGCAGAAGTCTGATTCTAAGGCGCTGGAATCCAAGTTTAAGGAGAAGGAGTCCAAGCCTAAGGAGCAGAAGTCCAAGACTAAGGTGCAGATGTCCAAGACCAAGTACAGGGAGTCTAAGATATTGTTGGAGGACTCCAAGTATTGGTAAATCCATATTGTTTCCTTGACCCCCCGGGCCATATACCAGAAGGTTTCTAAGGGGATCTTTCTTCTGAGAGTGAATAAAAGCCCATTTTAACCTCTGTAAATATTCTGAGATATATTTTCCCTTACTAGAGAATGACAATCCCTTCCAGCTGGTCCCTGGCTACAAACCATGACACACTTTGGGGACTGGTGGATAGGACACACACAGAGTCCTTGGAAGTGACCTTCAAACAAGGATCAGAATACACTGTGAAACTTCTCTCCAGTGATCAATTGTTTGCCTGAGTGGATACCAAGTTCCTCTGCAAGTACCATCCCCCTAAGGCCAATCTAGAGGGGGACAATGTCATGAATGCCGCCATTTACCGTGTTTTGATTTTGCCTTTAATGGGTTATTTTGAGGACAAATCTCTCTCTTTTGCCTTTGCCCTTTGAAATGAGTCTGGCTCCAAATTGGGAAATTCAATTGTTCAGTTTCCTGATTCTGTGCAACTCACTTTCCCCACTCATGCTTGTGGCAAGTGATCCTACTGTCCATGTACTGTATTGTGGTAAAGCTACACAGTATATATTCCCAATCTTTTCACCTAATAAACTTAAATTCTATTCAAATTTTCATCTTTGTGTCCTCACATACTTCATGCGCCTCTCTAGCCACGCCTAGCAGATATTATTCAATCAGGGCCACAAGGTAATTGTATAGCCTTCCCTGCCATTCTAACCAAGACTTAGTACAATTCCAATCCTAAGGTTAGGATTCCCTGTTGTGACTCTGTGCTGCGCCTCAGATTACAACACTCATTACTGATCCCTTGGCAAGGACTATAGAAACTAAATACATAGGACATGAAGTAAAGTGGTACTAGAGGCCACCAAGATTATTCAAAGACAAGTACAATCATCTGCCTATCTACTTTGTTCCCATGACTCTGCCCTTAACCCTGTGACCCGACCACCCAATGGAACCCCCCACTGCAGCCAAGACTACATCCACCCAACTGTTTTGAGTACTCTACATTAATTTGACGGGAATGGTAGACACTATGGTGCCCAACTCAGGGCCCTGGTCTTTGCTTGGACAAACCATATCCTATATTATCAAGTTAGCACCCATCCTATGGTGGGCATTACCCTCTGGCCCGGCCGTACTCTGTCCCAAGTCAACTAATGCCTCTACCTATGCCTGACTTCCTGACAAGTAGCAGCATTCTCCAGATTAGATTCTGGTTCCCAAGTATTTTCTTTGTTGAGTTACCCTTTCCATTTGATCAGTAAATGAGGTTTTGGTATCTGAGTTTGTGCCCTAGGATGGCTTCAACCTTGTGTTCTGTGAAGCTTCCTAATTTAATGGGAGGATGAGCTGTTCTCACTATCTGGTGCAGGAGAGATTTTCCTTTCTTTTTTGATAACATGGATTGGTGGAATACATCATGAATCTTCCATCCGGGGGCAGTTCTAACCGGTATGCTACATCACCAATACACTATAAGACCTTGTAAGGACCTGTTTGTTGGGGACTCAAGCTAGCGCACAGGGCAGTGGCTTCATGTTCTTTGCGCTGAGGTACACAGGGTCTCCTACTTCAATTGGGGGGCCAGGAATTTGTTTCTTATTGGCAAAGTCCTTGTACACTTTTACTGCTCTTCTCAGGTTCTGGGCACATTCTTCTTGGTATGTGTGGATGTTGCTGACCCAATCACGTCTATCTGGGTTGTTGGTTTCCTCTGTGGGAGAGGCGTCCTATGTGGGGTTGAATCTGTAGTTGGCTTGAAGGGGGACATACTGGTGGAGCTGTGGTCTTGGTTGCTGTACGCAAATTGAGCCATTGGCAGATGTGTTACCCAGTTGTTCTGTTCCAAGTTTATGTAGCATTGTAAATACTGTTTGAGGGCCTGGTTTAAACTCTTGGTCTTCCAGTTGCTCTGAGAATGATATGCAGCAGACAAAAACCTTTTTATTCTCAAGTCCTTTAGGATTTGGGCCCAAAACTTGGAGTTGAATTGAGGGCTTCTGTCTGAACCACTTCTTGTGGGAGTCTGTGGTTCATGAATACTTGATTCCTGAATAGGGAGGCTGTTTCCTTTGTGGTTACTTTGGTTATTGTTGGGATGAAGTGAGCCATTTTGGTGAAACAATCAACAATTAGAAAGATGGCATTGAATCACTTTAAATTAGACAGTTCAACAATGTAGTCCATGGATACTGACTTCCAAGGGCCTTCTGCAATCTGGAGGGGCTGTAGTAATCCTTCTGGTTTTCCTTGTTTGGGCTTGGTATGTCCATGTGTTTTGAAACTGCTGAGGTATCCTTCAATTTCTGGCTTCATCCTGGGTCACATGTAGGATCTCTGGATTCTTTTGAGAGTCTTTGTAAGCCCAGGATGCCTGACATGGAGGAGTTGTGTTATTCCTTCAGTATCTCTAAGTATAGTGGACCTTCTGGTACGTAGGTGCGTCCTAAAAGGTGTAGGGTGTTTCTGTGTAAGTATAACCTGTTTGGTAGTATTGATTGTTTATATTTTTCTTTAAGTCTTCCATGATAGAGATGCAGTGCTAAGCTACAGTCTGAGCTAGTTGGATTTCTTACCTTTTACAGGCTAGTCTCAGTAATAGGAGCATTGGCTTAATCATGTTTGGAGACAGCAAGGATTTAGTGTTGAATTCTTCAATCTCTTTAGCGCTAGGAAAAATGTCAGCTCTTTGGCTTAAGGCATACAGTACTATTTGATCTTGTCAGGCTTGTAGCTGATTGATAAAAAGTATTCTGCTAGAAATAGAGCCCATCTAGCTTGGTGCTGGTTTAGTTGTTGCGGGTTGAAGAAGTATGTCAGGTTCTTGTGATTGGTCATGATTCTCACTGGGTGGTTGGCATCACACAAATTTCTTCTTTAATGTTTTGAGGACTAGATGATAGCAAGTATCTATTTATTGTAGATGGGGTAGTTCAACTCCGGTATAGTGAACTTCCTTGAGTAGTAAGCTGCAGGGTGCAGCTTACTATCATGCCTCTCCTGAAGCAACACCCCCCACAGCAAAGCCAGAAGATCTGTCTCCACAATGAAGGGTTTATTGTAAACTGGCATTGCCAAGACGGGGGCAGAAACAAAGGCGTTCTTTAGTAACTCAAAGGCGGATCTGGTGGCATCATCCCAAACAAAGGGGTGTTTCTCAGAGGTAAGGCGGGTCAGGGGCAAGCAGATTAAAGAAAAATTTGGACAAATTCCCAGCAGAAGTTTGCTAAGCCCAGGAAACTTCTGACCTCCTTGTGGTTCTTGGGTTCAGGCCATGATGTCACAGCCTCTATTTTGTTGAATGTCATAACAAATCCTCCTTTCAGTACATTGTACCCCAAGAACTCTAGCTCTTCTTAGAAGAACTCATATTTCTGGAGTTTAAGAAAGAGTCTGTGTTCCTTGAAGCATTGTAGGACAGCTTGAAGGTTTTCAACATGTTCTTCAGGGGTGCGGCTGTAGATGAGGATGTCATCTAATTAGGCTACAAAACACTGATCCTTGAGTCCTCCCAAGACCACATCCACCATAGTTTAAAAGATACTTGGTACATTGCACAACCAAAACAGCATAAACATGTATTTGTAGAGACCTTGCCTAGTCTTGAAGGTCTTCCATTTGTCACCAGGCCTGATCTGGATTTTTTTAAAAGTATAGCTCAAATCAACCTTTGAGAAGATGTTGGCTCCTGAAAGCTGGTCTGAGAGGTCTTCAGCATTGGGTACAGGGTATCTGTTTTTTAAAGTGATGCTGTTTAGGTCCTGGTAATTGACGCAAGGGCGTAGGTTGCCATCCTTCTTTTTAACAAAAAGTAAAGGCGGTGAATAAGAGATTTGGAGACACTTATGTATCCCTTCTTCAACATTGTGTCCAAGTGCACTCTTAAGGCAGCTTGTTCCTTCATTTCAAAACTGTAGACAGGTTCATGCTTAGGTTGGGATTCTGGGAGTAGGTCAATGTTGTGGTTGAACTGACTATGTTTAGGCAAGGCAATGGCTTCTTCTTCTGAGAAGACAGACTCCCAAGGCTTCAAACATTTTGGGATCTCAGCTTTGAAGATTTTATGGCAATGTTGTTTAGCTCAGGGGTCTGCTGAAGTTTCAATCAGGGAACCTCTAAGGTTTGGCTCTCATGAGTGATAGTTATCTGATGGTTCTTATAGTCTAAGTTCAATTGGTGGTCAACCCACCATTGAAACCTATCACTACAGGTTTGGGAAGCTTCTTCATGACATAGAACCTAGTGGGCAGGAGTTTTCTATTTAACTTCAGGGTGACAGAATCTTGCATTTGTGGGACAGGTCTTTTGTCTTGTTGCCCAAGGTTACCAGTCAAGAGTTTCCCTGGATTGATACACCCAGTTTCTCAGCTAGACTATGTTACATGTAGTTGAGGGTTGTCCCACTGTCTATGAGGGCTACATTTTTTACCTCATGGTCATGGTAACATAAAGTGGTATTAATGATAAGATAGGACTGGGAAGCATTGTTTATTGTGGAAATAGTGGCCGCTTGGGTTCCATTGGAGCAGCTAGTGCAGTCCTTGGATAATTGGCCACTCTGGTAGCAATATAAGCATAGCCCACTTCTGACATGGTGTTGGTACTCTTCTGGGGTCATTTTTAAAAAGGGCCTATTAGCACCTGGGGTTTATTATTCTGGGCTGACCAGTGTGATATCCTTGTGGTTGACTGAAGTTTATGCCTCTGGCAATAGCCAGGAGCTTGTCTTTGGGGAGGTTGCATTGGTGGTGTCTCATTAGGCTGGCGTGATGTGTATTCAGACCGTTTCTGAAATGCAATCCTGATATGTTGTCAGGAATCTTGGTGGCCTTGCCAGGCGTAGGAATTGTTGTATTCAGGTCTCCTGATTGTTCCTTCCTTGGTTCAGGCAGATTAGCCACATGTAGGCTTAGATCTTGGCCACAGCAGGGGTGGTTATAGAGTTCATTCTCTCCAGGAATTAGTCGTAGGAGAGTTGAGGTTTGGATCTTTCTCTAGGCTGGTCAAGAAGGGTTCTCTGGTGTCCTCCTTCAGTTGGGTGGCCACCATCATAACCTTATGAGTGTTGTCTCTGAAGCTCTCTGGGTGGGCACAGAACAGGGCGTTTATCATGATCATTCCTTTTCTGAAACCATCCAAGTTCATTTTTGGCAGGTCATGAATTTTGTAGGGGCAGCACTATTTTGGTTTGAGGTGGAGATTGTCACAGTCTGGACCTGGGATGGCTTAGCAACAACTCCTTCTTGGCTTTTGTTTGTTTCTTTTTTCTTGATCAGGTACTGTCTTAGGTAGTAAGCTGAGGTCAAAAATATAAGCATACAAGATGCCCCTATAATCAAAGAAGAATAGGGGCCCAGGGTTGCTAATTTTGTTAAGGTTGATATACTGCCACTTCCCAGGCCAGATTTGACTGGACTCCCGCAGGGGAGGCAGGTCAGGCCTTGAAGACCATGTACACAATAGGCGCAATTCTGACCAGGTAGTTTACTATAGTAGCTAGGGGATGCCAATTTCCAGTATGGGGCATAACCTGATTGGCCAGCCCCAATACTCTGATATAGAAAAACCCCAACTTACTGAAATCCTGAGCTGGAGATATGTTGGGTGGAGGGAAAGTAGTAGGAATCTACTTCATGATAGGCGGGATGATCACTCTTGGGTGGTCATAAGGGAAATCCAGGTGGTAGGGTGGGAGAACTCCAAGTCAAGAACTCTAGATGGTTTGACCAAAGTGCTAGGAGCTGAACCAGGAGGGGATGGATAGGCTTGTTTATAATGTGTAGTGGATTCATAAACAGATGCAAACAGAATAATTATATTAGAGCAAAAATATATTATTACTGAAAGAAGATAATGGGTCCTGGGCATATAAGCTGTTTATTTTCAGATGTCAACAGTGAGGAGGGCTTTTCCTCCTCACTACTTATACTTAATTATGAAGATGCAGCCTTTGTGCCACCAGGGATCTGGTAGCAACATTTTCAGTCAAACTGGCAATTTTTCCTGGGAATCACATACTAGAGCTTAGGGATGAATTATTATTGGTCAGCATAACAGGAACTTTGCTTGAGCTGAAGCATGCTGAGGTGCCACAGCTATTTATAGAGCCCTCAAGCAATCAAGCGCCCAATTGTGTGATTGTGCTCCTAATGAGTCATTTTCCAATAATTAAGAGGGCTGAATTTGCTAATAGAATTGAAGCCAGAGATTTGAGCATTGTGTGCCTCTTAATTCCGGGCCATTCATTAACTGAAGGGGGGTTTTCTTGCTCTGGGAAACAATTGGTGAAGATTTTCAGGCTGTGGGTTGTTTGGCCTCTAAGAAGGCCAGCTGGTTGTCCAGGGCATTCTGGGCCCTGAAAATTACCAGGAAACTATTGGGGTAATAAGGAAGAATATAGCAATCTGGTTATTAAAAATCTGATTGGGAATAATAAAATAAGTGAATCATTGAGGCAAGATATTTATTGAGGATAAAATATAAAACTACTAAGGTGGTTTGATGGGGACAATTTTTACTTAAGGCCTTTGAGTGCATCTTGATGAGGTGGCCTCCTTGGAGATAATATTTAGACAGCTTACAGATACCACCAATGGTGGTTCTATAAGCTGTTATCTAAACTCCTTTTAGGTCAGGATTTTTAGACCAGCAGGTCAAAGTAGGGGAAATTGGGTGTGGGGAATCTGCGCCCCACTTAGACCCAATTTCCTGTACCATCACCCCCTTCAATTGATTGTTAGATTTAAATCTACAATTGCTGTAAGCAGGTGGGGCTTTGACCTTGCCACACCCAGGAAAGATATGGCCATGACAAATCTAGGTTTGGCGCTTATTGCACATCAATCAATAGAATATTTTTATCTTAACTCAGCACAGGTGGATCTTTGCTGGCGTGGAATAGTTTAGTCACTTCAGGATCACTTCCTACTATCCTGAACATACTTTAGGTTCAATGCTTAATAATATGATTAATTCGGGAATTTAAGATTATGGGGAATCAATCCCAGCGCCTAAGCACTCAATGTAAAAGTAAGGTGGCGCTCTGGTGCCTAAAATATTTTCAAGGCGGGGCTGCCGTGTTTAGAATAAATTTTTGTTGGCACAGCAGCACTTGAAATATATTATTTTTGGTACCTTGGTGCCCAATTCAATTGTTAGGCGACAAAACATGTATCAACTAAGCACTGGGGCAGCACTTATCATTGGCTGATTTATGGTTTAGGTCAGTAGACTGCTGCTGGGTCAATATGCACAAATTTTATATTACTAATTTATGGTGTTGGGCTGCTAAAAACCCAATCTGCAAGCTCTGTCCTAATTTTGTCAAACAGCAGGCTCAACTTGCCAAAAAGGTTCCAAATAAGTGGATTTGTGACCCACAACCTGACTTCCCAGTGACCTGTAGCCAAAAAAGGAAGTTGACTTGAATCTCCAAATACAACAACATGAACAGATGATGATCCCCTACAGTGGATACCTTGATTTGGTGCTTGACTCATTACCAGGATCAAGCCACTCCCCTTCATCATCCAGCTGTGTTATCAACACAATAATGTTACTATTATCCATGATTTACAATAGCTATATAATAGCTATCTCTAAATAAATAATATTATATAGTTTCCTAACATTTTCCCCTTCTATCTCTACTGGAACAGCACAGTTACAAAATTGGTAGGAGAATTAGGTTTCCCATCCTACTCTCCCCTTTATAATTCATCCTGTTGTCTGTACTTGCTGTGGTCAACAAATCTACAAGAGAATCATGGCTGGTTTCCCCGCAGACTGGACGCTGTACACACCTGGTACCAAAATACCAGAAGGGTTTGTGTTATACCAGAACATGGTAATACTGGCCCTTGCCTTCAACGCCCTGTCAGCACAAGGGTTCTTCCAAGCACCTACCACCATCCCTTGGGTGGCAGACAAAAGTATCATGTCAGTCCATGTAGCCCAACAACTTTGGAGCGCTGCCTTGGAACCATTTTCTGGGGCCAATGACAACAATGTCACAACATGGATTCAATCTGCCCAGAGCAAGCTAATGCAAATGGAATGCCCACAACGCTTCTGGATTGCAGAGATATCCATTTTCCTGACACAAGACGCAGGCACCTGGTGCAACAAGTGGCATGAAGACCACACTGAGAAATACTGGGATACCTTCAATTGGGACTTCTTGGCAAGATTTGTGCTGAAGGACACCACCCTTATGATCATACATCAAGTGAAGAACCTGACCCAGACAGTCACGGTAAAAGAGCTCACTCACACATACAAGGAGCTCTGCCTATGTGCCTTCTCAGACATGGCCTTTGACACTCCAGCTACACATCTCATGTACTATGATGTCCTTAAGTCACACGTGATGAGACACATCAACCTGGACCAAGTAATCAATCTGTAGAGCCTGCACTGTGAGGCAGATAAGGCAGAGCAGACATCAAATACCCTCCACAAAGCTCAGGCTGGAAAGAGAGAGAGACCCAAGAACTCTCACCCATCAGGTCGCGCTAATTGCCCTCCACCTGGCAACAGCAACAACAACAATGGTGCAGGCCACAAGCCCTCAGAATCATATGGCCACAGTAGCAGGAATAACATACAGTTAAACTTCACCCACTTCAGAGTCACTACTACTCAAGACAATCAGGACAAGGTTAGATCACCAGGAGAGCACTAAACAAGCCAAGCTCTCCCTGCACAACTCCTTCCTTGCCCAACAATGAGTACCAACCCAAGGACGTGGATCAGTGCCCAATAATCTAGATTCCTTTGAGAGATCTATTACTTTACACCATCATCAGACATCCCAATAAACTGCTTTCCTATCCTTTCTGCTTTTGTAGTTACACTGGCTCAGTGCTCCTGGACTCAGGCGCAGATTTTACGCTCATCAATAGCAACTTTGTGGACAAGTTCAATTTAACCACTAATTCTTTGAAGATTAAGAATGTGGCTTTATCTGATGAAAACCACATTGCTGCAACACAAGAGACTACCCCTTTATCCATTACGCTGGAGAGCCTACACTCCACCATCCAAGAACCTGGCATTGACTTTCCTAAATTTGACATTGTACTTGGACTGGACTGGCTGCAAAAGAATAACCCCCAAATGGACTAAGTCACCTCTGTATAGACCATCAAGCGTGAAGGGGCCAATCATCAGATCTACCCTGACTCTGTGGACCAACCCCTACAAGATCACGTTTTTGTACAAACTATAAAGACACATGAAGAACAGGAAAACCTCAAAGCAAATGATCAGACTCCTGCCAATAAAAGGCCATACATTTTAAGGACCACAAAGACAAAACCACTCCCCAAAACCAGGAGATCTGAACTGTCACCCTTAGATCTTCAAGTAATCCTTACCAGGGTTGCCTCCAGAAAAACACATACAACACGCCATCCATCTCAAGAGAGTGGTACCCAAGGCACAACCTATATATTGCCTCACCCCAAATGAAGACAACACATTGTGTGCATACCTCAAGAAAGCATTAGAGAAAGGACTAATCCACTCACCTCAATCTCCCTTTGGTGCTGCTGTATTCTTTGTGGCAAAGAAGGACAGATCCCTTTGACTTGTTACGGATTATCAAGATCTAAAAAAAGTTGCCATCAATAGTTGTTACCTGCTTTCACTCATTGATAACCTCTTTGAAGCCTTGAGCGGAGCATCTGTCTTCTCCAAGATTGACCTGACATCAGGCTACAACCAAATTCATATCAAGGAAGAAGACATACTCAAGACAGCCTTCCACACCAAGTATGGATCACACAAGTGTGTTGTGCTCAACTTCAGGATGATGAACGCGCCATCAACTTTTGTTATCTTTATGAACAAGGTCTTTGCCCCCACATTGACAAAGATGCACTAGTGTATCTAGATGACATCATTGTATACAGGCCCTCTGTGGAACAACACCACAAGGATTTGTAGGCAGTCTTTGCTACCCTGGCACAACATAAATTACTGGCCAAATCCTCTAAATGCCAGTTCTTCTGCAAGAAGTTACCCTTCCTGGGACATATAGTTCCAAAGGATGGCATTGAACCCAACAATCAGAAGATTCAGGCCAGCTGCAAGATGTTACTGCCAAAAGACAAGTCTGAAATCTGTACCTTCTTAGGGAAGGTTTCCTACATCCAACAATTTATCCCCAACTATGGTATCTTGACAGCACCCCTGTCAGCCATAACCAGCGCCAAATCTAAGTTTGTATGGAACCCCCCCCCCCCAATGTGACCTCTTTTCCCAACGTCTAAAAGAAAAGTTGATGTCTGCTCCCATACTCCAATACCCAAAGCATAATAGAGATTACCAGATGGAAAAAGACACCTCTGATGAATTCATTGGAGGAGTACTGCAGATCAAGAATACCAATGACAACTTCCTTCCTATAGCCTAAAAGTTGCACAAACTGACAGAAAGCAAATGTTGCTACCTCATACACAATAAGGAGTTACTAGCAATTGTACAATGTCTTTTTAAGTGGTGCTGCTATCTGGAACGCCAAGAGGAATTCATTGCCCTAACTGACCACAAGTCCCTCATATATTTCAAAACTCAAGCCAACTTATCCAGGCACCAAGCATGCTGGATAAAGCTTCTCAAAAGGTTTAAAATGATTATCTAATATGAGCCAGGACCCAAACTTGCCATGGCAGACACACTCTCTTTCTTGTACATCAGAGCCACAAGAGGGAAAAATGGCCTGGAACCAGACTGGCCCCTCCTAGTACTCCAAACTAAGGATTAGGGCTTTCCCTCAGATACCACTGACATTACCAAGGAAACAGTCATCAAAAATAAGCACCTCTTCATAGACGTATATGGGACATTACACTGGAAGATGACCAATGGAAGCACCATTCCATATATCATCATGAACTAAAGAGTTGACACCATCCTATGTTATCACAAAGATTTAGGCCACACTAAGAGCAGTAATCTTTATGAATTCCTCAAGTATAAAGCATGGTGACTAACTCTATATTGGGATGTCCAAGAAGTTCTTGACTAATGCAAAGTATGCAAAAAGCTTGCAAAAAGTGAAACTCTACCCAAGTCAATGTTGCACATTTGTTCCCAGCTACCCTTTAAAGTATGGGCCCTTGATATAGTGGGCCCCATGCACAGGAAACGCAACAACAAGAAGTATATCATCACTGCCATTGACTTTGCCACTTGCTGGCTGGTAGCACAGGCAGTGAAGACACATACTGGCAACAAAATTTGATGTTTTATTGGCAAGAAGATCATTAGTAAGTTTGGAAAGCCAGAGCTACTGATCAAAGACAGGGGCAAGGAATCAGCCTCCAAAAATAACAATGTATACCTCACAAAGAATTTAAGTCTAGCACACAGTAATAACGCCATACCATCCTTGTAAGGACTGAGGTCTTGGGATAAATTATTGTAGACTAAAGCCTTCAACCCAAGAATATTAATTTTTATTAAATATAAAAAGGTAGGTAATGCTTGCAACAATACCTGCATTAAGGCTCCTAAAAGTTTATGGGAAGTAAATTAGGGACTAAGACAGTTGATCAAGCCTAAGAAAATAAAAATAAATACCAGTCTTAATGACTTAAGATTGGGTCAAAAAGTCAATTTCTAAGTCAGGGTAATGAACAGCACTAGCTGGTAGATTAAAGCTATTAACAGTTAAAGTATGTGTTACGACATAAAAGTTGCCTAACTGATGAAAAATGTAGTCAAAGGGGATTATAGAACTAGAATTTAAAAGAAAAGGAGATGATATATAAAAAATAAGATGCTTAAAGAAAACACAAGCCACAAAACCTAACAAGTACCTGTTGGGGTGCAAGTCAAACAATCTCAAATTGAGTTGAGACTGAGTAAAACTCATTTTTTATATTCCAGCTTGAATTTTGAGTTAACTTAAAGGGTGAATAATAGTTAACCAAAACTGGTTAAGTGGCTTAGGTTGATCAGAGGGACAAAGTACATGATTGTTTGGGAGGTTAAACTTAAAGATTAAGTTTGAAAGTAAAGGGAAGTGGAGGGAGTATGGTGGTTGCATCATATGCTAACTACAAGTAGGGCAACAGCAACAAAGAACAGGAAACACTTGGTCTGAGGTTGTTTGAGTAAGACAAGCAAAAACAAAAGGTAAACAGTTTGGACTTGATTTATTCTAACTCAAGAGCTATGTAATAGGTTTTAGAATTATCTGGGGCCAAAGGTAAGTTTAAAAGATTAATTTAACTATTAATTTAGGTTGAATAAAGCTGTGTGGAAATAAAAATGATTGAAAGAAGTTTGGAAAAATAGTTGTTATCTTTTTGGAGGCCAAAGAGTATAAATCCAAATGTTTGGCATCATATTAGCAGAGAAAATGAAAAAGAGAATCCTGAAAACCCTCATGCCAATGAACAAGTTGAGCAGCTAAACGGCAGCTTAGTGCAGGCCCTTGCCAAGCTCACCATCAGGAGACTTGAGGACTGACATAAGCAGCAACTGTGATAAATTTGACTCCCTGGTGATTGACTCCCTGGTACTTGATACTTTGTCAAGTACCAGGGAGCAAGTTCCGCATATGTGAATCTATTAGTATTTTCAGCTTAACTGATTTTAAGCTAATTTTTACTAGTAATTTAGGGGTTCAAAACCAAAAACCAAGGTTAAATTTACTTGAAATTGACTATGTTTGTCAGGAATGACAATTTGTTTGCTCCTAAATCTCAAAATACAGAATCAGAGTCAAACCCTGGACAAACCCCTTTGCGGGCCACCAGACTCATAGGCTGGGAACACAATAACCCACTACTAATTGACAAAGTTGCTGCCAGCCCGCCAGGATCTGAACCCTTAGCTGCCCTGCAGGATTCTGCAAGCAAACTGCCAGTGCAAGATGCCGGGAATTTTCCCGAGGTGCCAACGCCTGACACCGGCAGTTTTCCTGGTAAAATAGACAAATTTCTTCCTGAGAGTTATTCCAAACTCCCCCAAAGTCCCAGGGAAGGCACTGAACCCAAAGAGGCACCTGATACCCAAATTGATAAACAGAAGGATTTGAAGTTTTCTCACCCCAAAGTGGCCAGTGGCAAACTGCCAGTGCCAAGAACCATACTGCCATCTGAGATACCTGATGCCAACCCACCCAAACCCAGAAAATCCGACCAGGAAGTGAAGCCTGGCAGTGTGGGATAAATACCTGCCAGGCCAAGACCAACCCCCATTGTCATCTTTAAATAAAGGTTATGAGATATTGGTTTCCCCAATTATTGTTGTATTTTATCTTAGTTATCTGCCAGTTAACTTAAAAATCATTTTATCCTCATGACAGCCCACCAGCTACATACTGCCCGCCAGGTGCTCCATTTGATCCCGTCCACTTCACAGAGTACCCCTTAAACCCCAAGGACAGGGACTACACCGCCGACAACATACTAGCCCAGGATCCCTTGGCCAGAACTACTGAGCAAACCAGATACAACCAAGAAGGCCCTTGTTACATTACCAAGCCCCACCTGTTCAGAGATAAATACAACTTCCTTCCTGCCTACCAAATAGACACGGAGCCAACTGTCACCTTCAAACCAATGCCTGCTTCTGCAGCCAAGCTCCCACTGGACCATACCAACAAGCTTTTTGGAATTGTATATATAACTCTCACAGGAGTAATAGATACTATTGTTCCCGCCGCCGGTCTGTGGTTGTGGCTGGGCAAGTCAATATCCTACCTCATTAAGTTAGCGCCAATCCTTTGGTGGGCCCTGTCCACCCAGTCTGCAACCCACCAGTTCCCAGACGCTAGCAAGCCAGCCAATCAGGGTTGGTTCCCTGACACTATTTAATAATTTTTTAGCTAAAATACCAATTTAAGGGGCAATTTATAAGTAATTTACTAATAGAAATGAAAAAACCTGTGTTTGACACTCTAAAACAAAAAATGGCCAGTTTGACACTTTTTAAGCCAAATTTTAATTTTATTAATAAAATACATATGTGCTTATATAAAATTTATTATTTACTATTATATTTTTATTATTAGTTTCCATAGTTATCAATTAGGCTCTCAAGCACCACTATACTGGATTTAGTAGTATAGACATTAATCAAATACCCCACTTGTTTTACATTATGTTATTCCCAGGTTTTTGGATTAAGTGGTGCCACATAAATTAAGCCCAATTTATTAAGAGATTTCATATGTAATTTATAAAAAACTGAAACTTGACATCTTCTTTGTTCAACTCTATCCACTTGACACCCAATTGGTTTTGGATTTAACTAATCAAAGGCTTGGAATTAAGGCTAAATTAATATGTGACACACTATGAGCGCCACTCAACACTCACTCACTCACTCAACACTTTAACTTGGGGATTAGTACAGAGAGCTTCTTAACGTTTTAACCAACACTATGGTAAATAATTCACTCCTAGCTCCTCACAGCATACCCTAATCACTAATAAACACATTTCCACTCATTTACTTTTTTAACTTATGTTATATCTTTTTTAATTTTTGAGCATATGATACTGCCTTGCTTTTGGGTTAACTTTATGACCTGTTTTAAATTTAAGCAAGTTTTATGTGTAAAAAACATAGTAAATTTGATTTTTATGCTCAACTCTGGAATACTCAACAGTGAGAATTCAGCTTTTCCCAGCTGATCAACAGTGCTGAACTCAACACTTTACTATGTTTTGATTTTTCAACTCCCAATAAAAAAATTCCACATAATTATTTTTTATTTTTTTGAAACTATAATCTACTACTTTTCCTGCTACTCTCCATATAATTTTTATTATATTTTTGATTTTTAATTATACTTTTACATTGATTTAGCACTAAGATGTTATACTGAACCAAACATCTTTGATGCTTCATTATAAATTCACTTATTTTCTATGTTTTAACCTTTATATCTATACTTTGAGTTTCTATTTTGCTTCTATTTATTTTGTTATGTTTTTTTCTTGATAAATAAAACTTCATTTAGATACTTTTCATTTAACTTTTACTTTGCTTTACCTCTGTGTTTCATATCTTTCACACTGTTTTATTTACAAAACTAAACTTTTCTTTAGACAAGATCACACAAAGAACAGCCAACACCCAAGCTCCAATCCTCCAAGGGCTCCAAAGAAACTTCCTCCACTCCCAAGCGTGCCAAGAAGCCTGTAAAGGCAAAGTCTCCAACCCCATCTCCTCCTACTTCTCCCCCCTCCACCCTCATCTTCCACATCCCCTTCACCTTCCCCAAAAAAATTTCTCCCCCAATAAATCTGATGATGACCTTACCAACCAATCCTTTTACCACTCAGAGGCCAACTCTGAGCCCACAAAGGAGCAACAAACCAAGAAGTCAAAGGCTACCAAGGAGCCCACCTCTTCTTCTGGTATGAAAAAGGAGGCATCCAAGCAGGCCTTGAAGAACCCTTCCCCTCCCCCTCCTGATGGCTCTTCCCCCCTCCCTCATCTGATCCCCAAGATGAGCCTGATGAGTACTCCAAGAAGTTCAAAGCTTCTGGTCATGTGGCTTGGAATCCACTGGCCATCCACAATATCTGAAATGTGGACAGAGAGTTCAAAGTCCCCAAGCACTTCCCCCTGTTTTTCCCCATCTTGTCAGTAAAGGGCAGCCCTGGCTACGTAGCTGATAACTACATTTTTAATTGAAACAATCAAAAGTGCCAAACCAAGAGAAGGCACATTGTCTGTGAGGATAAGACTTGCAGGGCCTGTCTAAACGCTGAGGGCTGGGAGCAAGTAACTTCCAAAAAGGGGGAGCACTCTTGTGAGCCCCCCAATCATCTTATAACCTGTATGTTAAAATGGTACCTTGTTCAGGTGATCCCAGCATCCTCTCACCTCTGGGCATCTGATCTGGCTATAAAAGCCCTGCAGCATTTAAAACCCAACAATCTCAAGTTGGTGCCAACTCAAGAGAAATTGGTTAATTTCATAAGCAATAAGTGTATTGCTGTCAATCCCCCTCCCCCCAAGGCTTTGGACGTCCTCTCAGAGCTTACGCTTACCCACAAGCTCAAGCAGCTTTCAAGTGGAGAGCACTTCCTCCATGACAATGGACCCACCACCAAAGACCGCATAATCTGCTACTCAACTCAGCAGAACCTGCTGGAGTTAAAAAGGGCATCAACCTGGCTAGTTGATGGTACCTTTGCCACTTGCCCCTGGATGTTCAAGCAGCTCTGGATTATCCATGCCCAGATTGACATCTGGGTGATTCCACTCATGTTCTTTCTTCTTCCTGGGGCCACTGAGGCCATTTACACCCGTGCTTTTACAATCCTCTATCAAGTACTTTCCCTCCTTCCTTACAACAAAAATTCCAAGAAGACCCCCCCCCCTACACCCGCGCCAGCCCCCTGCCACTGACAAAGACCAGGTCATCCTGGACTTGGAGGAAAAGGTAAGGCTGAGAGCTCTTGGGCCTGCAATGTGCATTATGGACATTGAGCCTGCTCAGTTCAATGCATTTGAGCAGCTTTTCAGCAGGGAGGTGCAGGGGTGCCACTTCCACTACCACCAAGCAGTTTCTCTAAATGTGCAGGCTCATGCTGAGCTAAGTAGGTTGAGCCAGAGGGACACTTTGGACACCTGCAAATTTGTGCTTGCACAATTTAGTGCCTTGGCTTTTTTAAAGCCAGAGCACACTGCACAGGGGTTTGAGGTTCTCTCCAAGGATCCTTACATAGTAAAGCACTCAGAGTTCAAGCCTTTCCTCAAGTACTTCAAGCCCCAGTGAATTGGGAAGGTTTTCACACAGAGGCAAGGCCCGTACCAAGGCCAACTGGAATGTGTACCGGGCGGCAGTGAATGGTGAGCTAAAGACCACCTCAGCTCTAGAGGCTTATCACAAATACCTCAAGGCCAACTTTGGGCTCCACCCAAAATTCAATAAGTTTTTCTCCCTCCTGCAGCACAAGCAGGAGAAAACCATCTCCAAGCTGTGTGACTTGGCAAACCGTGTCCCCCCCCACCAAGCCCACAACCCGCTCCACCCTATTCACCAAGGCCATTAAAAATGTGTCCAAGCATAAATAAAAGGCCTCAGATATCAAGCAGAAGCTTGAGCTCATTGCAACTGCCCTCCTGGAAGGGGCCAAAATGAAGAAGGGGAAGAATGGGGAGAAATAAACTTGCTGTCCTGCTTCTATGGTTTTAATTTTTACTTTTTAGTCTTGATCAATTAGTTTTTAGTTTTAATTTTTCTATTTTTTGATTTAATTAGATAGCACTGATTATTTTATGTATAAACAGTAAGTTTGAGATGAATAGTTATATTTGAAAGTGAATAAAATATCTTAATTTTTGTTAATTTCCTAATAAAACAAAAGAAATTCACATTTATACTTATATGAACTATATCAAATAAATATTAATATTTCTTCATATTTTGCATAACTTTTATTGTTTTGTTTGTATTTATTTTTGTCTCATTGGAATTTTAATTTTTTATGGTAATCAAAAATATTTTTATAATGAAGAGTGTAAATTACATAGTGAAATGAGAAATAGTTGCTTATTTCTCCTTATTCTCATTAGTTAAGGTACACTTTTCATTGCATTTTGAGCTCTCTGGGGTCATTTTAGTATACAAATAGCTGTATAGCTTACTTTTTTATGCTAAAAGTTTTCAGTACATCAAGATCTGTTAATTAAAAAAGTGTCAATTTCCAGTTGTTGATCAGGGAAAAAGCTGAATTCTCACTTTACTATAGTATTGAGCACCAGGGAGTCAAACTTACCACAGTTGCCACTTCAGCAGGGTGTAGAGTAAGGATAAGCATTCTGGACAATCCATCAGTGTACTGGTGCTGGATTCCAGGACAATTTAGCACAGTGAAATCATAGCCCTGTAGGTAAAGGGCCCATCTAGTGAGACGTCCTTCCTGTTCTTTGAGCTGCTGCAGCCACTTATGCAAGGCGTGATCAGTGACCACAGTGAAATGAGTGCCATACACATAATGACATAATTTTTTTACTGCATGCAGTATGGCAAGGCACTCTTTTTCAGTGACACTATAGTTATTCTCATGTTTGTTGAGGATACAAGAAGTATATGCTACAGGGTGATCCACCCCCTCATCATCTAATTGAGCCAGGATGGCCCCAATAGCTAGGTTGCTAGCATCTGTGTAAAGGATGAACTTTTTATCATAGCCATGATACACCAAGACGGGAGCCTTTTTGAGTTTTTGCTTGAGGGTCTTAAAGGCCTGCTGCTGACTAGCGGTCCATTCAAAGGGGACATTGTGTAACAGTTGAGCCAGAGGTTCACTAGTGTTAGCAAAGTCAGGTATAAACTGTCTATAGTAACCCATCATGTCCAGGAAAACTTGTACTTCTTGCAGATTGGTAGGTGGAAGCATTTTGTTGATAGCCTCAACTTTCTTGGTCATTGGGCAAATCCCAGTCTGGGTTACTTCATGGTCCAAAAATTCAAGGTGTTCCTTGAAGAAAGCACACTTGGAATTTTTTAGCTTGAGGCCCGCTTCTTGAATCTTTATGAACACCTCTTTGAGATGAGCCAGGTGATTGGTGAAGGTAGCACTGAAAACTGTTATATCATCTAAGTATACTAGGATGCATGACAGCTTCAAGTCGCAGAGGATGGAGTCCATGGCCCTTTGGAAGGTGGCCGGGGCATTACAGAGTCCCTGCGGCATGCAAGTAGGCCCAAAAAGTCCTTCAGATGTAATTAGCGCGGCTTTTTGGCAATCCTTGGGCAATAGGTCAACTTGCCAGTATCCAGATGCCAGATCCATTGCAGAGAAAAACTTAGAGCCTCCAAGGCGTCGGAGAGCATCATCAATACACGGCAAGGGATACAAGTCCTTCTTGATCAAAGAGTTCAATCAGCGGTAGTCCATCACAATACAATGACCCTCATCTTTCTTTTTTAAGATGAGTAGCGGGGATGCCCAAGGACTTTGGGAAGGTGCCAGCAGCCCAGCATCTAACAGTTGTTTGAGCTCTTTAGATACCTGGGCGTCTTCTACACAACTGCGGCAATAAGGTTTAGTTTGGAAGATGTCACAGTAAATTCCATAATTCTGAGGATTATTTGGCCAAGTAGGAAGGCTCAAAAAGCTGGAAACCCTTTAGAAAGATTGACTGATTTAACAGACTTAAAACAAACAGTTGATTGAAAATGGGTTACAGCTGCTCCAGTTTTCCAGTTGAATCTGATTCCTCCTTGTAAGCTGATATAGATAAATTGACGTAATTTGAGGGTCACCCAATATGATCTTATTTATTAGCATGGTCATCAGAAATTGGTCACTCAAGGGTTCTTTGTAAACTGAACTAGATACTCACTTGACAATGTGGAAGGAATAGAAGCCAAGGATCCAGGTGGTATTTCTTACTCAAATTTTGATATATATTTATTAATTTTCACTGTTTCAACTCTTAAGAGTTGAGTCCTCCCAAAATGTTTACTCAATAAAATCAAATATCCCTTGGTCTAACTTTAATTTCAAATAAATCCTGTAGTTGGCCTGCTGCGCTACATTCCCTGAAATCTAATTATTAGCCAGATTATTACAAGAAGATGGGGCCCTGCTGTCAGCACTTTGTTGTTGCCTCCGCCCAATGTTAATCCAATGCCTGCCAATCTTGGAGTTGTTCCTCCTATGTTCAAAACTGAAAATATGTTCTATCTCAATGTCCTGAATTTTATGCTGAAGACACTCTGATTCTCTTGCAGGCTATTTATCTTGGGCTCTTTTGGTTGGGGTTAATTATTTTACTTAACCCTAGTATTTCATTTAGAAATTTCACAAAACAGTATTTGAAGCTGCATTGGTGGTTAATCATTAACTCCATGTGGATTTGATGGGTGATTCCCCACCATTTGGAGACAGCTTCTTTCTATCTGTCAATTTCTGTCACATTACTCAACTCTTCTACGTCTGAGTTTGTGGAAGCAGTTTGTCATGAATTTGTGTTTCTTTTCTCCTGTTCTGTTGAGATATCTGTGTTTACTATGTTTATTTGTATCAGTTCTATTCTGAGTTTCAGTTTGGGCTATTCTTTAATTTGTGGTTTCCATCTATGGTAACAGTTGTTGAGACTGGATCTTCTGTTTTTTATTTCTGTTGTGTCATGTCATTTTGGCGTCTGGATTATTTTCCTGCTCCACCCACTGATGAAATTTTGTGTGAAGTTTTGTCAGTCTTATCATTCTATTCCAGTTCTAGCCTTAGTCACAAATCTCAAGTTTACCATGTGATGACAAAAGTTTCAGAGTATGCTAGTGAATGGTTGTTGTCTGCAGTGGAGCGCAATCTACATGTTTTAACTGAAAATGCATCTTTAAACCCTTTTTTAAATAGTGTGTATCTATTGAGGAGCTCAAAGTATATTGTAAGTTGTACGCCTTCCAGCAGGGTACTACTCCACTCTTGGTATTCCTTCCTCAGTTTCTTGCCTACTGCTGTACAATTGATGTTCCTGAGGTCAATAAGCTCTCAGCGTTGTGGTTAGCAGTTGACCAGACTGCCTGGGTTTTGGCAGTTTGGGATTCCCTGTTAACCACAACTGAGGCCCTGGTAAGCCAAATTCTTTCTCTGGTCTCAAATCTGTTGACTTCTAAACAAGGTGCTATAGAAATTGAAGCCAAACCTGATGCACGCTCATGGCTTTCTGTTAATTGCTCTGTGGTGGCTTTGACTAGTCAGAGTTGGGATTGCTCCCCTTGTGTTTCTTATCAGTCACAATTGGCAATTTCAAACAAACCCTCTGAGGTAAACAAAGCGCCAGTGGTGGCAACCACTGAGAGCTTGTTGGCTATGCTTCAACATGACATGCCTGCAAAGTCTATGGTAGTCAAGTCTGAGGAGTTGCTCTTGTCTCAATTGATTGTGATTGCCCTGTCCTCTCTGAAGCCGTCCAAGAAATGATCAAGCGTTATTTTCAGGAGCACCTTGCCTCCTTAGCTGCTGTATGTACCACAAAAGAGAAGCAAGATACTGCTGAGGTTGCATCATTTGTAGCAAATACATCTACTTCTGGTTACTTCTTGCTTTATGGTAGCATTGATAACAGTCAAATTATCTTCTGGCCAGCCATTCTGTTGGATACTGGTGCTTCTGAGAATTTAATGAGTGTCAAGACTGCCAATTTATTACAAATCAAGTATCATCCTGGAATGCTGGTCATGGATGGAAACTATCAAATGTCCCTCTTTCTGACTTAAGAAACCAGTGACATTTGTGGTCACAGGTTAATCTTTTACCGCAAGGTTCTCTGTATGCTCTACTCTTATGTACCCTATTATAATAGGAGTAGACTGGTGGTGGGACCATAATGTATCAACTCTGCTAAAAGAAAATGAGTTAAAAGTGGACCACTCTTAAGGCATCACAATTTTTATACTGCTGTTAGGTATGTCGGAATTAGAGCAGTCTTCACAGAAAATCCAGTCCATCCCTGTTTCTGCACCTGTTAGTTTGGATTTACCAGCATGCCTTCAGCCCTGGTCTGCAGCATTTGATGTTACTAGGGGCAAATTTCTCCTCAAGCACGCTCAGTTCAAATTTGACTTTAAGGTTAATGTTGATCTGATTTTTATTGTGTCTCCTATTTACCCTTTGACCTTGAAGGAGGATGCAGGTTTGGAGGAGTGGAGTTGGGACATGTTGGCAAAGGAATAAATCTTTAAGAAGGCTTTGTTGATTTGCTCTCAATTTTTGTTTATAAAAAAATCTGATGGGTCTCTTAGACCTTGTGTTGACTACATAAATTTGAACAACATCATAATCCCTGACCCCTACTCTTTTTCTCTCAAAGCACAAATTTCTCAGTGTGTTGAGAAGGCAAAGGTATTCTCAAAGCTTGATCTTTTGAATGCACTTAACCATATTAGGATTTCAGAAGTAATGGAGTGGTTGATGGGGTTTAGAACTAAGAAAGGTATTTTCCAGTTCTGCATTATGCCTTTTGGATTGAAAAAATGCCCCAGCTTGCTTTCAGTGGTTGATTGACTCAGTTTTGGAAGTTCTCCTGGGTTTATGTGCCATTGTGTACATGGACAACATTTTGGTGTTCTCTCCAGATGAGGAGTCTCATAAGGCCCATCTGTCAGAAGTTGTAGAGCGTATCCTCTAGGCTAATTTGATCATCAAAAGGAGTAAGTGTTAACTCTTTAAACGTAAAGTTACCTTTCTGGGTAATATTATCTTTGAGATTGGTCACACTATTGCCCCTGAAAAGGAAGCAGTGGTTTGCAAGTATGCTACGCCTGTGACAGTATCCCAACTTCTTAGCTTCTTGGGTACCTGTACTTTCTTGAAAAGTTTACCCCTCAATTGTCAGAAGTGGTGGCCCCTTTGTATTTGGCTAGCAGGAAAACAACTTTGATCTGAACGCTTGAGTGCGCAGAAACCTTTGCAGCAGTCAAGGCTTTTTTTTGTATTATCCAGTTTTACAACATGTTGACCCAGAGCTTCCTTTTTTAGTCTCCACAGATGCCTTCAAATATTCTTTGACCAGTTTTCTGCTACAAACTACCAAAAATGATGTTGAAAGACCAGTAGGGTACTTCTCCCAGAAGATGGAAGCTTGAGAACACAATTACATGATTTATGGCAAGGAATTGTTGGAAGTTGTAGAATCTCTAAAGCATTGGCATCACCACCTCATGTTGGTGTGTCATTCTTTTGTGGTAAGAACCAACCATAAAGCTCTCCTGTACTATCATCAAACCAGGCGTTTTTTGGGTTGCCAATCCAGATGACATGGTGATCTGACAAGATACAAGTTCTGCAACAAGTTTATTAAAGGAATTGATAATCACTTGGCAGATGTGTTGAGCAGAAATCCTTCCCACCTCCCAGATGCTAGTATGGACTTCAAGTTTAACATACATACTTTGATTCCAGATGTTGTAACTGTGTTGTTTTAGCAGAGTTACAAGGGGGAAATATTTAGAAACTAGATAATATTCTTTATTGAGAGATAATGATTATATAGTTAATGTGTCATGGATAACAGGAACATGACTGTGTAGATCACACAGTAGGATGATGAAGGGGGTGGCTTGATCCTGGTAATGAGTCAAGCGCCAAAACAAGGTATCCACCGTAAGGGATCATCAATTGTTCATGTTGTTGGATTTGGCAAATTGAGTTGACTTCCTAGTATGGCTCCAAGTGACTGGATAATTGGATTGTGGGTCACAAACCCACTTACTCAGAACCTTACTGGCAGTTCAAGACTGCTGTTTTGACACAGATAAAGCTTTGGTTCCCATTGTATTAACTCTGCCCAATAGGCTTGCTACCATTTCTTTAACTGAGGGCGCAGACTTAGACTTATATTACAAAGTTAAGTTTTTACAGCCTCTGTCCAAGGGTCATGATAGGTTACTGGAACTGACATGTGCACATCTGGTAGACCAGATGTAGGGTTATCACAAGATAGGGCCAATTATTTATCATCAAGGTTGCTTGTGGGTTCTAGAGAGAACCATTTGGGATAGAATCATGGAGGCCTATCACACCTGTCCCATGGCAGGCCACCCAGGGAAAAATAAAATGGTGGAACTAATTTTCTGACAGTTTTCTTGGAAAGGTTTGACAATGCAAGTAGTGGCTTACATTTGAGACTGCCTGGTATGTGTTCAGTCCAAGGCATGTAGGAACAAAACTACTGGTTTTTTGGTTCCTTTAAAACCAGTCACAGGGCCCTGGACGTTGGTGTCAGTGGACTTCATTGGAGAACATCTGGATTCTAACAGGTTTAATACAATCATGTTGGTGGTTGTTTGCTTTACAAAAATGGCACACTTTGTTCCCTGCTCAACCACAATTACTTCAGTGGAGACAGCTAGGATGTTTGTGAATAGAATCTTCTCCTTGCATGGCATCCCAATAGAGATAGTGAGATATTGTGGTCCCCAATTTATTGCTCAGTTCTGGGAAGCTTTTACTGGAATTCTGGGTATCAAATTGGGCCGTTCCACAGCTTTTCACCCCCAATCTGATGGACAAACAGAGAGGGTAAACCAAAGTTTGGAGGTCTACCTACGTTGCTACACCAATGCGCAACAAGATAACTGGTGTGCTAACCTATCTATGGCATAGTTCACATATAATAACGCCCTGCACACATTGACTCAGGTTTTGCCATTCTATGCCAATGTGGGTTTCAATTCTTCATACAACATGGGTCCTTGTTTGGTTAGCAATGTAGAGGCTGCAACTGATCAAGCTGCTGCATTGAAGCAGGTTCATCAAGAGCTTCAGGTTACTCTTGCCATTGCTGTGACAACTAACAAGGAATACGCAAATTGCAAGCACCAAGAAGGTCCTACCTACAGGCCAGGTGATCTAGTCATGGTAGATGCCCTTAATATGAAGTTGAAGGTCCCCTGCCGCAAGTTAGGCCCTAAGCAAGTTGGTCCCTTCAAAGTTGAGCGTCAAATTGGTCCCTCCACATATTGGTTAGATTTACCCCCATTCTTTAAGTTTTTCTGTACCTTCCATGAATGCTTACTCACCCCCTTTAAGGGTTCTGAGGCACCTTCTTCTCAACCCATTCTTGTGGAAGTGGAACCTGAGTACAAGTTAAATGGTATTTTGGCTTCCTGTAATAATTAATGCCAATTGGAGTATTTGGTGTCTTGGAAAGGTTATCCCAATTCTAAAAATTTGTGTGTTCCCCATTATGATGATCCAATTACCTAGATCTTATTCAAGAGTTCTATAATTACAATCCAACTGCCATTGGTCACCCCAAGCTTACCTTAGTAGCCATGAATCCCCCTTCTTCCTGTAAGAACTTCTCCTTGTCCCATCTCCCTGATGGCAGTATTCTGCCCAAGGCTAAAGCAGAGGGTGATATCACAGTAAATTCTGTAATGCTGGAGATTATTTGTCCAAGTAGGAAAGCTCAAAAATCCAGAAACCCTTTAGCAAAATTGACTGATTTAACAGACTTAAATCATAAAGTTGATCAAAAATGGGTTACAGCTGCTCCAGTTTGCCAGTTGAATCTGATTCCTCCTTGTAAGCTGATATAGATAAATTGACGTAATTTGAGGGTCACCCAATATGATCTTATTTATTAGCATGGTCATCAGAAATTGGTCACTCAAGGGTTCTTTGTAAACTGAACTAGATACTCACTTGACAATGTGGAAGGAATAGAAGCCAAGGATCCAGGTGGTATTTCTTACTCAAATTTTGATATATATTTATTAATTTTCACTGTTTCAACTCTTAAGAGTTGAGTCCTCCCAAAATGTTTACTCAATAAAATCAAATATCCCTTGGTCTAACTTTAATTTCAAATAAATCCTGTAGTTGGCCTGCTGCGCTACATTCCCTGAAATCTAATTATTAGCCAGATTATTACAAGAAGATGGGGCCCTGCTGTTGGCACTTTGTTGTTGCCTCTGCACAATGTTAATCCAATACCTGCCAATCTTGGAGCTGTTCCTCCTACCTTCAAAGATGAAAATCTGGTTCTATCTCAATGTCCTGAATTTTATGCTTAAGATAATTTGATTCTCTTTCAGACTATTTATCTTGGGCTCTTTTGGTTAAGGTTAATCATTTTACTTAACCCTAGTATCTCATTTGTAAATTTCACAAAACGGTATTTGAAGCTGCATTGGTGGTTAATCATTAACTCTATGTGGATTTGATAGGTGATTCCCCACCACTTGGAGACAGCTTCTTACTATCTGACAATTTCTGTCACAGAAGGGGGAGCATCACCAGTATCAATCTGGTGAATAACTTCTTTAGCTAGACCATAATCAGTGTTATCCTTAGCAAAAATATCTGAAAACTGATTGAGCAGGTCAAGTACTTCTTTCTGTTGAACTGAGGACAGTTGCGGAAAGTCTTGAGCAGTAAACAGAGATAGGATCTGCAGCTTGTCTTCAGGTGAGTTGAAGTCCTGGTATTTAACAAAGGGATGTAGTGATAGCACATCAGGAGAATTTAGCAGCTTGCTGTAGCCAACAAATTGGCCTCTAGACACATTTATGGGGAGAGCAGTTAAGTTGGATACTAACAACTGGACAGGATCTTTTTGAGAGACTCTAAGATCCTGTGATAGAGGTAGGGTTCATTTCAAATTAGCAAGGGAGGAGAAAAGCTCCAGGAATGTGCACTCAGGTAACTCATACAATATCTGAGAATCCAGGATGGCTTGAGAGCCAGGGGGAATAATCACAGCATAAATAGCAAGGAGTGAAATCCCTTCATACGCAGGACAAGCCATAGGAGACACTTCAAGTAGGAAGAGTGGGTAAGGTACTTCAGAGTGAAGACGCCAGTAGGTTACTCTAAGGCACACATCTTGAGGCGCTTTTCTAGAACTTTGAAAGGCTCCTCAAAGATTAAAGGGACTTCATATCCTAGAATAGAGAGGTATTCATCCTTTAAGTTGATTATCCCATTGTACTTCCTAAGGAATTGGGTACCAACTAGAAGGTTGTAACACTTGTTCTCTAAGACCACAGCAGGCGCAGCCAAGAGTAGTTTACCAACCTGCATGAGAAGAGCAGAATAGACCCCTATAGCACAAATCATGGAAAGCCCAGCTGTCCCTTAAGACTGGTGGTAATTAAGGTTGGGGGCAAGTTTAAGTTTCTTTACAAGCTTTGAAGAAACAACCTTAACTGAAGACCCAGTGTTCAAGACGTCCTTGATCTTTGCCTTTTGGATGGATATCTCTACATGAGTAGTAGTACAACCAAAGGAGGGAAGACAGCCAGGATATCTTGGGTGCCTGCTGACTCTTTGTCCCACTTTTTGACCATGCACCTCAAGCCTGAAAACTCCTTGTAGACAGTCTGAAGGGAAATTGAGACTGAAATTCTTTTTGAAAACAGCATTAGCTACTTCATCAGCTTCTTCAGAAGATTTCACAAGCACAGGAGGCCTCTTAGCTTGTGTGAGGTATGGAAAAGAGACAACCTCCTTGGCTTCAGGCAGAGGCTTGGCAGTTGTTTTAGTTTTCCCAGATTGTAACTTGTAAGGGACTGCAATGGCCTTGGGAACTGCTAGGGCTTAGTATTCAAAGGCATCAAAATTGTCAATGTCTGAATCATCCATGTCAGAGTCATCAGAAATATAATGGAATAGTAGTATAATGGGAGGAGCTTTGGTTTCAGAAAGCTCAGAGTCTGCTACAGATTGGTGAATTGGAGGAGACTGGAAAAGGATTATCAACCAGGAGCGTCTCTGCCTCTAGGTTGGCTGTTCTTTTTCCACCTGGTCCTTAGGATCAGTTCTTTTAACTCAAGGGTTGGTACAGACTCAAAAGTGGTGACCTATCTGGCCACAGTTATGGCAGCCTTGATGTCTAGGAGGATTCTGGGAGTTCATAGTGAGGATACAAGGATGCAAGGGCTACATAAAGAAGAGCCAGAGTTAGCAGCATCTCAATTCTCATGTACAACAGCTCCAGAGTGGGTAAAGTGCATATCCTGCAGCAGCATCTTTATGCTTTTTATAGAGGAAAGCATAGATTTATAGGCTTTTAAATGGAGGCACAGGAGTTGATTAACTTTGAGGGCTTGCGTGCAAGCCATGTAGGCCTCATATGCTGTCAGCTAGTTATTGATTGCTGTCCTTCTATATAGAGCCTGTCTGTGAACTTGGCCAAAGTCTCTTTGGGTTTCAAGACAATTTGCATTAAAGCATCTTTCTTTACTTCCAAGATAAGATTGCTACTAAACTCATTGATCAGAAGCTGCTTCATCTCTTACCAATTCTCAATCATGGGCAGTTCTGGCACTACCATCTCCTGGAAGGTTGGGTGCAAGTAGGCTAGAATGTGCTCCTTTTTAACCTCATCATAGGCTCTTTGCATGGCTGTTTTGTAGATGGTCAGGAACGCAGCAATGATGGATGTTTTAGGGTCAAAGACTTTCTTAAAAGTAGGTTTGACGTGTCCTTTGGGAGTAGGGCCACCATTGTTACTATCTAAGACATTTATAGGCGGGGATAATTTAGCTTCTGATTTCAAAGGGGGTTGTTGTGCCTACAGCTGGAAAACACTTTCTTAAAGATTGGTCAAAGTTTTGGAGGCACAGGCACCCACATTGTTAACCAAAACAGTCTGTTGTTCAGTAACATCTAATTTCTGACTATGTGTGGACACCATAGTTGAAAGCTCAGCCAACTGAGAAGTCAAAGAAGGTCCCACTGAGTTTCAGGAATATTCTTGACAACAATATTTTACAAGACAATATTTTTTGCACAATTGGCCTTACAAGTCAAGACAAAAAATTGCAGCAGTTCCCCCTGATTGGGGAAACTACTGAAAAACAACAAGTTTTGAAAAAGGAACTCAAAAATTTAATTTTTATACCCTGGCCGGCCAGCCAGCAGGAGGCAGCACATCCCTACAGCGGGATTATTCACCCCTGCCAGATGGGTAAACAGCCAAATTGGGAAACCAAAAAAGGCAATTTGCCCAAACCCACATTTAGGGGGAAATGCTGCCCAAATTTGGATGGGTCAGACAAGCTGCCCAGCACAATAATTAATGCAGTAACTGCAGAAGTTAAATTTGGGTGCATGAAAGTACCTGAAGAAACTCCAAAGCAATGCAAGGCCAAGATTAACAATTCATTGCTTGCCAAACCCCTCTAATCCCAATCCTAAAAGGGAATTCAAGACAGCATCAAGTGTTTGGGGTTCCCTGTACAATGTTTTTCACTATTTATGCCTCATCAAGGCTGATAGTATATAATAAAGCTCAATCACTTGATGATAGTTTGTGCTATCATTGAGAAAATTACCCCTCAATTGTTATCACATCAATCAACCAAGACTTTTACCCTTCAGAAAGTTAAAGACACTAAGCTTTGTCTATCCTGCCCCAGGACTAGTAGATGAACCACTTTATCTTCTTGGCTGTCCTTACAGCCTGCCTTGGGATTGGGGGCCACCAACACTATCAACCGCATGGGCCATTCAATAACCTAACTGGCAAGTACTTTTATAAGGAGTCAGCACAGCTCAACTCCTCCAATCAGTATTCCTGGCCCACTATGGTTTTGCCCTACTCCACTCAGTCTGTAGCTATATATAGCCTAGCATACTACGTAAACATATTTTGCCAGTAATTTTGGATGTTATAACGTACACGTAAAAGTCTTTCAATGGATGATGATGGTCTATCCCATTGTGACTGCGCTCACTGGGATCCAAGTGGCCAACTTGGAACCCTACTTAGCTAAAACACTCCCCCAATTGGTGGGTCTTTACACTGAGAGACAGGGGGAGAACCTATTATTTAAAGAGTTAATTAACTCACTCATCTCCTGAACATCCTTGTCAAGGCTGAATTTATCTTGCTTCAGGTGGTCTACTTTGTTGCCTAAGGCAATCAACTTCCTAGAACATTGGATTTGAGGGTTCTACAGAAATCCAGGGAAGCAGCCATCTCCGTCAGTGACCCCAGCAGGCTAGTAACAGTTGTCAAAGTATCTTGTAGAATGACAACTTCTTGTTGCAGGGCAGCAACTTGTGCCATCAAGACAAGCACTAGAGGATCCAGCTGTGAAGGGTCTTCTGGGTGTTCTTTACTGCAAGTGGAGGCACATAATTCTCAGATAGCATCCCATAACTTCTGTTTCCTATCCATCATGTCATCAGATGGGGGAGAAGGAGGAACATCTGGTTTAGGCACAAACAACTTGTTCACTTGGACTTGAATCTTGGAAATGAAGGCAGCTGTGGCAACTCTCTCTTGCTCAAACTCTTCATGTAGTTCAAAGAAACCTCTAGCAGAAAGCTCTGCCACTTTTTGTGATTGATCAAAGGAGTAGGCACTGAACGCATTGAGCTGCTTCATGAGTTGTTCAAAATCTGAGAGATAAGCATTCAGAGTGGAGTCTACTTGAGTTTACCAAGGCTGTTGTAACTGGTGAAATTCATGTAGATGTTCCCTGAAGTAATCAGGGATGGACTGGCGCATTTGCTCTATGAAAGTAACCAAGCAAGCCTGAGAGGTAATGGAGTCATGTTGGTTATCAGATAACAAGGAGAATAGGGAATGAATCCACTGCTAGTAAGCAGAAAACTGATCCTAATGATTGGTGACAGCGGCTTGAAGAGACAAAATCTCTTGGACATGAAGCCCCAACACCATTTGGTGATGAGCTAAGGTGGGCTGCACAAAGGATGACAATAGGTGCTCAGCAGAGCCAGCTGCTGAGAGGAGATGTTGTGGGAATTTTGGGGTCACAATCAACTTGTAGTATTCTGCTTGATTAAACTGTAACTGGAGGCAAGATATGGCCCCTCACAGGCTATCTGTGGGTCCCTGTCCACCAGTCCCCAAAGTGTGTCCTGGATTGTAGCCAGGGACCGGCTGGAAGGGATTATCATTCTCTAGTAAGGGAAAATGTATCTCAGAAATATGTATAGGAGTCAAAATGGGCTTTTATTCACTCTCAGAAGGAAGATCTCCTTAGAAACCTTCTGGTATATGGCCTGGGGGGTCAAGGAAACAATATGAATTTTCCAATACTTGGAGTCCTCCAACAATATCTTGGACTCCTTGTACTTTGTCTTGGACTCCTGCACCTTAGTCTTGGACTCATGCTCCTTAAACTTGGACTCCAGCACCTTAGAATCAGACTTTTGCGCCGCGCTTAGGATCCAGCTCCTTATTCTTGGGCTCCTGCTCTGTTATCTTGGGCTTCAGCTCTCTGTATATCTTTAGTGGCCTTGGTATTCCACTTGTATCAGTCCAATCAAGCTCCTGCTGGTGATCAAAAGGCTTCCTAAAACCTCTTGAAGGAAACTCAGAAGGCTTCAGAAATATCCCATCAAAGACCCAGAAAGACCTTCAAAAGACCCCGTAACTTTCCAGCCAGCCAGCTTTTTATAGTGTCTTTTTCCCAACGGTTCTGTCTTCAAAATGGCTTTCTTCAGAAGCTTAAACCATTGCTGCTCACTTTTTCCTATAATAACTTAAGCTTACATACTTACTTTCTCAAAAGCTTAAAGTATTAATTCATTATTTCCTTGCTTATGCTTTAAGCTTTTGGCTTCCAACCAATCATTTTCATCAGGAAACCTGCCAGAACTGAACCAATGAATGTAGAGCGCAGAAATAGATCATTTCTGAAGTTCCACCGGGATCCAACTAAAAAATCAATTTCCACAGCTCAAACTGCTCAAATTGACAACTCTTTGCGCACCAAAGCGTTAACTGGTCCATTATTCTGGCACCAGTCTTCCCTGCATTCAACCCAAACTAATTTAAATAGTAGAATACTATTTAAACAGTTCTTTCTGGACCTCTTCAAAGTTTTCCCCATATATTTACAAATATTGTAAAATCCAAGGAAAATGTCCCATCAAAACAACTTTGTATCCAGCTCTCATAGCAACATACCTTTGTCTATCCTAGGAACTCAATGAATAAATATCTTACCCACACTTCTATCCACATTCCTTCTTGATTTTACTACTAAACCAAGGCAAAACATTCTACATTTTCCCACTTTGGCAAATCAATTTGGCAAAATCTTGGCCCATTTCTCCGGACCACCAGTTCTTCATCATCATCTTCTGATCCTTCAGCCAGCTCATATTCCAGCTCTTCAGCTTAACCAGCAATCAGTCTATCTTAGACAACAAACAGCACATTCCAGTCTTTCAACAGCTTATAAGTACTCTGGCTACTCCTTTATCATGACCAGCTACTCCTGCATCATGATCTTTGAGCCCTTCCACTTATCCTCACTAGGAACCATCTCAGTTCCACCTGCACAATGAACCATATTGGTTCCCACAATTCAATATGAATAAACAGTCCGTCAACTAGCCTTCACTGTGATCAAACAGTCCCTCTCACTAGTCTTTTCTGTTAATTCTGTGAACCACATTGGTTCTTTATCTCAGTCCCGGTTACCAGAACTTGTAGACCCAGGCATGAATCTACATTGAACTGGCGTTTGACTGGGCCCTTGCAAGTTGCACTCCACTTAGGCCATTCAACCATAGATCAATGTCTATGTGTTGTCTTTACTCACCCAGGTGATTAATTCTGAGATTTCAGTTGCAGAGTAATCAGCTCTACTTCCCAGAGGCCTGATCACACCAAGTTCTGCAGCTGCTTCCCCAAGCAAACCGCCTTGGTGACACATCCAAGCAAATCTATACCCTCCAATGCTCACTTTGGGTTCTCCCCTAAAGCTCCCATGGGGACAAAAACAAGGACACCCTGCCAGTCTGTTAGGTAGGATGCTTGCTCACAGACCTCCTGTAAGTGTATCAGGATACATAGAGCCCTCAGAGCTCTTCCCCTCCCTGGCAGCCTGTGTTACCCACCAGGGGTCCAAAACCTACTCCCCCCAGACAGACAAAGTTCCCTGCTTGCTATCTCAGTCTTCACCCTTCCGCAGCCACAGTTCCCTGTTAGATGAAGAACTATAGCCCAAAGCAGCCCATATCTTCTGCTAGTTGGAGGCAACATCTGCCTCTTTTAGTCCTTTTTTACCTGCCAGCCAAGCCTTACTTACCCTAGTAGTCATATGTTACCTACTAGGCTTGCCTTACTTACCCTAGTAGTTCTATGTTACCTACTAGGCTCACCTTACTTACCCCTAGTAGTTATATGTTACCTACTAGGCCTCTACCTGCAACAAACAACTAAACTTTTGCTTGACCAACATTAGCCCCACCTGCAAACCACCAAACATGTGGACCATCACACTATCTCAAGGGCTACTGCCATGACTTGCTTCAAGTCAGGGGTACCCATGGGGTAAGCTACTAGAAAGGGACCATTTTCAAGGTTCAATACAGTTGGAACAATAGGCGGGTCTGAGATGTTCTCTTCAATAGGAGGACTGGTGATTTCAGGTGAAGACAGCTCTTTTATAGGAGGAGACAATGGACCTGAAAATGTGGTGGCAAAAAATATAAATGAGGGGCTTACAGCCTATGTAGTGAGCACCATTTTTGTTGTGTTCTAAGGCACAGCACAGACACACAACAGGAAATCCTAACCTTAAGATTGAATTTTTCTAAGTCTTGCTTAGTTAGCAGAGAAGGTTATACAATTACCTTGTGGCTATGGATGATAAATCTCTACTAGTTGTGGTTAGAGAGAGGCGCCAAAGTACTTGGAAACACAAAGACAAAAATGTGAATATAACTTGGATTTTATTGTGATAGTGAAATGAAATATATAGTGGTTGGCAATACCACAAAACAATACCAGGACAATAAGATCACTTGCCACCTGCATGAGTGGGGCAAGTGAGTTCCAGGGAATCAGGAAACCAAACAATTGAATTCCCCAGTTCATAAACAGACTCATTTTGAGGAGTAATGTGATGGATCCAGGTCCAACCAGTCAAACTTGCCATTATCTTGCCCTTGACTATTGTTACTGTTACCTTCCTGTGACAAAGCTTTGAGGAGCTTTGCCTCCAGGGAGGCAATTTTGTGAGACAACACTTTATTGACATCTTGCCAACAAGCCATAATTTTGACACACTTTTTCTCTATATTTCTTAACGCCTCAACTTCACAATTGGCTCTGTCCTTCACCTGTTGTAAAATTTCATTGAACCCTAACAGCAAGTTCCAGGAGTCCCATGTATAAACTCAATTTCCTTATGCTGGGGTTCCCTCTTTGGCAAATTAGTTGGAATATAGTTCTTCAAAAGCCGCTTTCACTTCTACCAAAGATTCCTCAGGTGCTATCTTAGAGACCTCCAGACTCACCCAAGCCTCTTTGAGTGAGCTGGTAGGAACTTCCTTCTTAGCAGCAGCAGTTTCTACATAAAGCACCCCAAAGTTTGCTCTTTCAAATAATAGTAAAGAAGACATGATAAATAAAAGTGGTTTGAGGGGAAAGCGTCAAAATTGACAATATATCTTTATTTAAAATTAGCTGTTTTTGCTTATATACCATTCAGGGCATATTTGGCTAAAAACCCCTCCAGTTCCTGAATCAACCTATGATTTATCTCATGTGGTCTATGACATTAAAGTCATCCAAACCTAGATCTTTACCTAAAAGATCACCAATATTTCTCAACCTATGAGAACCAACCTACAATGGGAAGAAGTCACCTGACTCCATTCATCCCAATGTACCAATTCAGCATGGAGCTTCCCCAGCTCCTGGCGCCAGAAACCTGTGGATTACACATCCCAAAACTCAGCTATTGATGTTCCAACTGGAAACCAGCTGATCAAACCTGAATTCCTAGGCATTATTACCTTTATTCAGCTATTGTTACATTCAATGGTTTTCTTGCGTTTTAAAAACCCGTTAAACCACTTTGAACCTCAAATGAGACACCACTACAGTGTTTTTAAACCCAAATTCAGGGGTTTACCTATGGTTAACCTTAACCATACCTCTTGGCACAGTCAATAAAATTACCCAATATAATTAAATTCTCATTAATAATATTCCCATGTATTTATTAATTAATCTTCCTGGTTAGTTAAATTGTTTTTGAGACGCCTAGTCTCCAAGATTGATTTGGCCAATCTTGCCTCTTGTTCTTTTATTGAATATAGATACCAGGTTTTCAGGAACCTTTATCTGAAGAATTCCAGCCAACCCTATCTACATAAAACAAACAGCAAAAACAGAGCAACTTTATATCTCAGAGTATTTATTCAACTAAATACTTAACAGTGACTGTTGTATGGTCACAAACAAAGGCAAAAACAAGGAATTCATCCTGAAAATCACCCAACAAAGGCAAAATGTAAAAATTGTGAATAGAGGCATTCACAACATGCCCAGTAATATTATATCCTGCTTACAAGGAGGAAGTATCTTTATTAATAGGAAACCTCACTGAGAGTCCCATGTTGATTGATACAAAACCCCCATTCTGTACATCCAACTATTATGTGTGGAAGACGTCCTCTCTTTACAAGTCTGTATATCTCTAAAAGATATGGGATTACCTACCAATATTACTATAGCTTCTCTGCCTTCCATTGGGACTGGTCTAAATCCTGAAGAGAAGCAAACTTCCAAAAGTTTACTGGAAGAATATGCTAATATATTCTTCACAGGCCCTTATGGCTTTGGGATGATGAAAAATACACAGCATCAGTTAATCCTTGAAGATTACTAGCCTATCTGTTTGCAACAATATTATTATTCCAAAGTAGAAGAATCTCAGATGGCTGTTAAGTTGAAACAATTACTAGAAGATGGGCTCCCACAACCCTCAAAAAGTCTGTGGGCTTCACCTTTGCTATTACTCAAGAAGAAAGATGGTTCTCACTGAGTGTTCATGGATTATTGATAACTCAACTTTATTACCAGAAAATATAGTTATCCTTAGCCAAGAATTAATGACTCATTAAGACTCTTAGGCGGAGCAAAATACTTCTCAGCCATGGATTTAGCTAGTGGATATTGAAAAATTGACCTTTTTCCTGAAGATTGAAAAAATGTGCTCTTATCTCTAGTGAGGGCCTATTTGAACCAACTTGTATGCCACAAGGTTTATGTAATGCTCCTGCAACTTTCCTGAGAGCTATGTACAATCTCTTAGGCAACCTCAAGATGAACTGTGTATTAGTTTACCTTGATGATATCATAGTGTTCTCTTGAACCTTTAATCAGCACTTGGAACACTTAAAGGCTGTATTTAAACAAATACAAGAAGCAAGATTGAAGCTAAAATGCTCCAATTGCTTGTTTTTCAAAGAAGAAATGAAGCTCTTGGAACATCATGTTTCTTTAGAAGTAATAGCCCCTTTGTCTAATAAGATTTACGCCGTCCAAAAAATGGCCACCCCCACCAGTCTGTGTGATGTTCAGGTCTTCCTTGGGATGATTAGTTACTATTTTAAGTTTATCCCTCACTTCTCTGAATTAGTCAAACCCCTGATTCATCTCCTGCACAAAAATATCCTTTCACTTAAAGAGGAGCAAGATTATGTGTTCAAAGCCTTACAAACTTCTCTAGTTGCCTCACCTGTGTTGATTCATCCAACTTCTCTCAGTTGTTCTTGCTATTTACTGATGCTGGTGATATTTCCACTGGAGCTATATTGTCCCAAAATGATGACAATGTATTAGATCACCCTGTGGCATATTACAGTAAGAACCTGTGACAATCCAAATGGAAGCGGCTTTGCAGGTGAGGATTGATTTGGCTTCAACTAAAGACGCTATGCTGAAGATTGATAGTGTGAAGTTGTGTTGAGACAGATAGGGCCTAGTAGATAACAGAGGACTACTAGAGGCAAACTCTGGACCAGCACAGGAGGGAAAATTGACTTCTGTGGGCTGGTTAGTTGTCCTCACCTAGAAAGGAATGGTGGCTGCTTGGGGTGGTGAGTGATCCACCCTGGTGGGTAACACGGGCTACCAGGGCTGGATATTGTTGTGACCCTGGCGGGTAACAAGGGCTGTCAGGGAAGGGAGGAGCTGAGATGGCTCTACATGCCCTTGTGCACTTACAGGAGGTCTTTGAGAAAGCACTCTACCTAACAGACTGGTAGGATGTCCTTGTTTGTGTTTCCCTTAAGGCTTTGGGGAGGTTCTGAAGTCACCAATGGGGGCATGGATATGCTCAGAGGTGTTATCAGGGTAGCTGCTTGGGGAATTAGCTGAAGAACCTAGTATGTTCAGGTCTTTGGGAAGTAAAGTTGATTAATTTGCAACTGAAAGCTCATACTTAATCACCTGGGTGAGTAAAGACAACTGCATAGACATGAGGGTTGTCTTTGATTGGATCACCAAAGTGGAGGTCACTTGCAAGGGCCCAGTCAAACGCCAGTAGCCTTGTAAACTTATGCCTGAGTTTGCAATATTAGTAACATGGACTTTATTTGGAACCACTGTGGTTCATAAGTGTGGGATCAACAGTGAAGACTAGTTAAGGGACTGGAAGATTATAGTGATGATTGGAATCAAGTTGTTTCATAGTGCAGTTGGGACCTAGGTTGTTCATAGTGAGGACTGAGTGATGGACTAGGAAGGATTGGCTGATAGACTAGCTATTGGATAAGGAAGGACTAGCTGAAGGACTAGAAGATCATAGTGCAGGACTAGCTGAAGGACTTGAAAGTCATAGTGCAGGACTAGCTGAAGAACTGGAAGTTGGTTGAGAAGGACTAGCAGAAGTGGATGTATGAGCTAGAATGCTTGGTTTGGACTCTGGAAAGTAGATGTTAATAAGAAAGAAGCAGTAAAAGAATTAATTAATACTGCCATAAGATATGCTATAAAGATTGAAATAACTTTCATATAATTAAAATAAAAAAGAAGAAGAATAAATTTACAGTGTTTGAACTTTAAATTATTAGAAGTTGATAGAGTGTGATCAAGCTGGAAAGAGGCCAGAAACAGGACAAAGAAACTGTTGAAGCAAAGGCTGGAGTTTTGCCAAAATGATTGGGAAGAAAAAAGCAAGCAGCAGGCAAGTTTGAAGTGCTGAAATACTGGAGAAAATATGAAGAAACTTGGAGAAGCATTGAAGAATTGAGGGTGTTAAAATCCCTTAAGTAAAACATAGGTGGAAGCGTGCAAGCTTTGCCAGAAAAACATGACGAGAATTATAATGAAACGTTTGAAATGCGGAGAAGTTGTTTATCTGGAGCAAGGCAGTGCTGGAAAAACCATGATCAAGCGCAAGCCATTTGGGTGAACTGTTTGGCAAAACCATTGAATCTGGGCTTTTGATTGGCTGCAAGTCAAAGATTGTTTGATCAGTGTTTTAAAGGCTTTGACTGAAGAGTTTAAGCCTAAAAAAATGAGGAAATGAAGCAGAAGACCCAGGGTTTTCATTGGCTGAAGTAAGTAAAAAAGCTTAATATATTATAGAGAAGAAGAAACCGGACAGTTTAAGCTCTAGAAATCAAGAGTTCTGAGAAGGAAAAGGGACTGAAACTAGGAGCTATAAAAGGGAAAGCTATCTGAAGCTTTTCAGGGACTCACACAGTGGATAACAAAGGCCACAAGGATTGGATCAAGTGGATTAAAAAGGTCAAAAGAACTACATAGAGATCTGGAGACCAAGATAAAGGTGCATAAGCCCAAGATAAAGGTACAGGAGCCCAAGACCAAGTACAATGAGCCCAAGATATTGTTAGAGGACTCTAAGTATTGGCCAACCCATATTGTTTCCCATATCCCCCAGGCATTATACCAGAAGGTTTCTAAGGGGATCTTCCTTTTGACTGTGAATAAAGGCCTATTTTTAGCCCTGCCCAGATTTCTAGTGATACAGATAAAAGCCTTATGAGTGAACTACCCCATATCTTTTACCCTAGCCAAGGGGAGGAGAACACTTATTGTAAAAGTTGTAGAAGGTTTTCCACTAGCAAAACCTCCCAGGAAGAGTGAGAAAGATTAATTAGGCACCTCGAGATGACAGATAGAAAAAGAGAGTTTATTTGAAATGAGTTCAATAGGTTGCTAAAAGACTGGTACAGGCTCACAGAGGGTTTGGCACCAGCTGAAGTACAGGTGCATGATGGGGATGCCTGTCTAGCAATTGAAAAGGTACTGGAAGAGTTTGCAGTCATGCAGGCCAATTATAAACTTCTAGCAAGCCAAATTCTCCTACTAGGAAATGACAGCTCCTCCCAGCCAGTCCCTGGCTATGACCCAGGACACACTTTGGGGACTGGTGACAGAAACTCCACAAACCCTCTCCAAAGCTAAACACGATTATAGTGTGACTGAACAAGAATGCTTGGCAGTACTATTGGCCATAAATTATTTCCGTCTGTATCTGTATGGAACTCATTTTACAGTTATCACCAATCATTTCTCTCTGAGACAGTTGCAGGACATGAAAGATCCTGATAAAAGATTGGTCAGATGAGCTCTGAAATTACAAGGGTATCATTTCACCATCCAGCACTGTGCGGGTGCTTTACACCAGAATGCTGATGGATTACCCCGCCTGCCTGTTGTCACTTGTTTGATTGCCAAACAAGATTGATCATTTGATCTGATTGGTACTCCTGAGCTATGGACAAATGAACTTTCCGTCATTTAAAGCCACCTGAAAGAAATTTTGACTGATACTCAAATCTGAGATGGACTCCTTTACAAACAAAAGGAACTCAATGGTTGCCCTATATCCAGCCTTCATATTGAATGAGGATTATCATGAAAGAACACATTCAAATAGGACACAGAGCAGTTAAGAAGACTTGGGAATGGTTGAAGAGCTAATGTTATTGAAAAGAGAGGTGCTCTCAATTCAACAAACCTTAGATGCATGCCTCACCTGCAAATCCCATAAAGGTCCCCATGCTAGATTCAAGCATGAGATACCTCCTCCTTTTTCTTCTTTCTGTGTGGCTAGCATTGGTTTTATAGGACCACTACCCACTGCAATAGGAGGACACATGTATATCCTGATTGCAATTAACCATTTAACAAAATGGGTAGAGGCTTCTTCCTCCTCAATTGCATCTGCTAAGTCTGTTGCTTCTTTCCTTTTTTAGAATGTGTTCTCTTGCCATGAGAGTCCTAGTGTGTTACTATCAGACAATGATCTAAATTTTACCTCCCAGGTGGTGGTTGAATTAACCAATTTATTTGGTACCTATCAGGATTTTGCAGCCCCTTATCATCCAGCAACTAACAGAGCTGTGGAACAAGCCAACAACACCCTAATCTCTATCATAAGAAAGACGCTTCCTCTGACTTACTGCATTGACCTTGCTACTTAGATAACACTCTACTAGCTTTTCAAATCAGCTACCATTGCATCATTCAAATGGCTCCTTTCAAGGCCCTGTATAGACATGAACTTGTTGTACCTACTAGCTTAACCCCTATTATCTTGCCTTATGGTTACAAACTCCTTGAAGTAGGAATGAGACTACTGGCTAACAAGCTATTATGTTTATAAGCTTCCGCTGCAGATGCCCTGTTTACTCCCACCAATCAAGAATCAATTGCTGGAAATAAGATAAACCCTGATCTTTCTGTCTATCTGCTTGAAAGCACAGTCTTGTTTTATCACCATGGACCTGGGGAAGAAGTCATAAATTGTCTACAGATTGGTCTGGCCCTTACAAGGTCATTCATCCAAGATACCAAAAATATTTCATCATTGCCAAAGATACGGGACTGGTGGTGAACTGAGTTCATGGGAGATTCTTGCCAGTGTATACTCCCCGGGCCAAGAGCTTGAAGGGGCATTGTTGGTGACTGCATCCCAGCTGGGCCAATGGTAAACCTCTTGGCTGGTTGAAAGGCTTGAGCCTACCCTATTCTGCAGAGATTGGCCAACCCTCTCTGCAGCAACCTCAAAATCTTGATGGCATTCTTTCTTCTGAATCTAAATCTCAAATAAGTCAATCTTCCAGAAACACAACAAGGATGTCTATTCCCAAACCTACGGTGGAGAATAACTCAATCCTCTGAGGTATTCCTTTTGTTCCCAAAAAGCCTGCTAAGGTATGAATACCTAGCTCTCTCTTCAGCAATAAACTTATTGTTTCCTGCACTATATATATTTCAATTGAGTGTGATCTGCATAAGCTTCAAGGAGCTTATTCTTGGATTATAAGTCTTAATACTGTTGCTGGATCCCAGCTAGTAGATCCTGCTCCTAGGTTGCGGCCATTGTTTTAATTGTTATAGACAGTAGTGGCAGTTATTTCTTCAGAGTACCAACTGTGTATTTTCTTTGAAGAGCTGGGGCAATCTTTAGTTGTAGTCAGCTTCATCTTGTGGACACCCATAAGGTTCTGACTGGGACCATCCTGGAACCTATCGTTTAAAGCGGTACCTAGGATGTAGATTGAAGATCTAACATCAAGATCAGGTGTTTCCGCCAGAAAATAAACCCATAGGGTAGGACTACAGGACATGCTTTGGGAGTTGTCGCCATGGCGGATGTTACGTTCTGACTCGGGCTGGGGCGGATCATAACCGCGACGGTTGCAGGAATTAACCGGAATCGTTGCCTCCCAGCCGTCCTGGATTATAGATCCCCCTGGCGGGGGAATCCGTCTTCTCTTTTAAACAATCGGATCGCGGGATGGAAGGCTTACTTCCTTCAGAAGCTCGCAAAGTAAATCTTAGTTTTAATAGTATAAATTTGATTTTTAACCCTTTTTCAAATTCAATACTAAAATGTTTTTTAAAACTAAAACAACGGCGCTTATAATTTTTATTTAAATAAAAATCTGAAAAGAATCATACACTAATGGTAGTGATAAGGCTACAATTCCGGAAAAATCGTAGCTAGTACGATTTTCCAGATCCGCCGCAACCCCAATTCTGACGGTTGCTGACAGAATTCTGATGGAAGGGAAACTATTTGCTGGTGATGTTTTGATTGCACAAGAACTAGCCGTGTTTAAAAGCAAAGCCGTCTCTATCTAAAATTATCAGGCGCAATGGGATATTGTGCAAAATCATTCTGGGCATGGTCAGTTATGACTTTAATAAAATGCCAATGTTTGAGCTTAACCCAAGGCAAATATTATTGAACAGTTTGAACGGGGATGGGGTTTGGTGTCGATCACCATCAAAGCAGACAATAGGCTGTTAGTCTTGGTGAGGAGCATCTTTAAGGCCCTTCTCTATAGTTTTGGCCACACGGTCTAGGCGAGCAAGAACCTCCATGGTGCCCTCGTAGAAACCAGTGCAGTGGTAAGATACACCATGCTTTTCGCAGAGATCGCGCACACGACCACTGACTAAGGAAAAGTTATGCCGGGGAAGGGTGGGAAACATCTACGCTGGTTAGTAAAAATTTAGGCAACTTGTCTTACGTGATGCTCGATCTGGTAGTTAAGACCTCCACAAAACCAAGTCATGAAGTATGAGGGATGGACATCGCGTCCAGTTTCACATTGAAGGGTATAAAAGTCCATCTTGGCGGCGTCTTCCGATGTCACTACCCGCATGCCGTTGTGGTTCAAGGTGAAAACAGATGCCAACAGAATACCACATGTGACTTGGGACACAAACACAAACAGTAAACTGAGCATCCAGGATCCAGGGAGGGAGACGGCGATCCAAGAGTAGATGATCCAGTGAAGAAACAGACAGGCAGGCTCTATCGGGCTCACTGGAACGAACATCTTCTTGGAGTCACCCAATTGGCCATTGCTGAGTGCAAACCACATGCTGTAAGTACACCACGAAAGTCTGGCAATGGCCAACAGAGGGAAAAAGAGGATGGGCTGGTTATGAAGCATAAATTTCTTAAGTTGAGAACCGAGCTCCTGATCATTCAGTTCAGAATACAACTCCATAGCATTCTCAGACCAGGCAAGGAAGGGATGAGTGTCAATATCGGGATCACGGGTGTACACATTGGGGGCAGCATGGTGAGTGTTGTGCTTATCCTTCCACCTAACAGTTAGCGATGTACATAAAATATAAACTCACCAAAGTGGAGAAAACCCTTGGCAGATGGCACCAAAAAAGTATCCCCCCACCCAATTATTTATGACACGGCTTTCAAAGACCTGGTGGTGTAAGTACTCATGAGCATGCCAGCCACATTGCTGGAAAAACAATCCAAGCAGCATAGCAGAGGCAATGACTCCGAGGAAGTGACCGCCAAAAACATAAAGTATCGCAAGTGAAAGACCAAAGATACCCAAGTTGCTGAGACCAAGGAGGAGGAAGAACAACAAGTTGGATTTAAAAAGGCCTTCTTTCGCGACCTGCTCTTTAAGAGCACGAACATCTTTTAAAAAGGATGAATCTACAAAATTAAACGTATGCAGGGTTGATTTCCCTACCGCTTTCTTTCAAATCGGCAAGGCCAAGCTTCTTGGTAAGCTCGGCATCGTAATAGTCAGAAAGAATTTCTTGAGTAGAAGAGGGATGAAAGCAATGAAATGCCTCTGCAGTTTGTTCAGAAAAGAAAAGGCCTAAAAGTACCTGTTGCATCGATGCCCAGCTGGGTCATGATAACAGCACCGCCAGGATGCTCTTGGACAAAATCAGTAATATCATAGGCCTTGTTGTCAATGATGGTAAACAGCTTCTCCTTGACAGCTTTGGATTTCAGTAGGGAAAGAGGTCGTTGAACTTACGAGGAGTGTAGGAATCAATGATTAAAGGAGCCATGGAAGTATCCAAGGGCGATGGCTTGAGCTTTAATGTGATTCACAATTTTCTACCCCGCCTGTAAGCCGGAAAAATGGGCCCTGAAAATGAAGTTTGAGTGTTCCTTGCTGTGCAAGCCATTGGCTATATAAATATTATATGAAATCAATCGTTATTTTAAACGAATCACATGAGCGGAATGCACCAATGAAATGATTGGGAAGAAGTGCAGGCTTTCATCTCGCATGAGGGTCAGGAGAGCGGTTTATTTCATAAGGAGGTGACGTATCCTTTCTATATCAGGAATGCTACTCATCAATCCATAATTAGCAGCGGTCATGATATTTAAACATTGGCTTGGAAAGAAGTCAAGGGTTAAGATCTAGCTTGGCAATCGAGACCTTGAGGCTCATCAAGGACCATTAAAGGGAAACTGCACTAGATTTATAACCTCCCTATCCCCTCGATCAAGTTTACTTTGGCCTAAAAGTCATGAATTTCCCCTGATCCGATGGCCATGGATCCGGATTATCTCCTCCGAGTCCAATAGTTGGATTCAATACATCTGCAAAAGTACCTTACAGTGGCATGCAAGCCCCTTATCTGGAGATCTTATCTGGAGATAAGCGACTATCAACGAATCCAGAATGCATTAAACCATCTCATAATCCCATAAAAATCTAATGTAATAGTATTCATCTTGATCCCAGGGTTCAAGCCCGCTTGTATCGGCCCATATTTTGATCTTCTCAGTCTTAAGAATGTAATACTGGTGTAGAAAGAACCAACTTACATGACAACGTTTATCCTTGGAACTGTCAAGAAAATCACTTTGAATTTAAATCAAGTAAATGGGTAAAAAAGACATGTAATCTCAGCCCATGAATATTCACTGCCTAAAATTAAAAGTGATCTCATAGAAATATTAAACACACGGTCTTTAAAGCCGTCGGTTGAAGCACCAATTGATTTGATTTGTGACATCCAATCCTATTTGACTCCTTATGGAGCCAATCAAATGGTCCATCAAGTCCCATTTGTGGCTTGAGGTTAGGGTTAATTGGATCACAGGGCAAATGCTGAAGTTGGACTGATCAAAGCTCCATAATAAATGCCACTTCAATCATCAGGAATAACCCCTTAACTCTACAAGGACAGCCATATCCTCTTTCAGGCTAGTTGAGAGTATCCTATCCTATTGAGATCCTTTTTTGCAAAGAATACATCTGCGTATAGTAATTTAAAGATAGCTTAAACCCATATTTCCTTAGTTCAACATGGACCTTTCATAATTTCCAGCACAATCAAAGATGGACTTCAAATGAACCCTTGGCGGCTTTTGTTATTCACGCGTTTAAGTAACCCACTACAGTGATTTCAAAGCTGTGGCGACAAGCGAGATGAACTTTAATTAAAAAACAATGGATTCATATTAAATTATAATATATTTATGTTCTATTCCGCTCTGAGCTGAGCTGATTTATTTCGTTAAATCATCTCGCTTGTCGCCACAGCTTTGAAATCACTGTAGCATAATTGATTGCTTATACCCTAAGCTCAGTTCCAAATGTTTAAGCCTACATCACAAACCCCAAATCGAGGGCTCCGATTGTAAGGGTAAATCTCAACCGAAATCAAAGAATGATCAAAACTAACTTGCTTAAAATGATCAAATCCAACTAAAAAATACCATCGTGTACGCATTAGTGGACTACTGGATAATTAATCTTTTACAGTAGTTTTAAAAGCTATGGCGACAAGCGAAAATACTTCAGATTTAAACGAAATGATTTCAGATTTAAACAAAATCCAACTCTCAGGTTAAAATATACACTCTGTTAACAGGGTTTATTGGCGTTAATGGGCAAAATAGGTCAACACAGCAACAAAGGGCTCACATGCAAAGCAAAACCATTCAAAATACAATCTGAAATACACTGATTCACAAACAAAATGGTGTGAGTTGACTTTTGGTGTACATATGTTTACTATGTGAATCAGTGACAAAATACACCCAAGCGTGGTGTGTCAAAACTCAATCCAAAAACAAAACACAATAGCAACTCACTATGTAAACAAAATCACTCAATCAGTTTGTGCAATGGGTTGTAATCAAGAATGATACCAAGGTATTTAAAATAAGACACGAGATCTGAAACAAAATTTTTAAAAATATTGTGTTGGGTGCTTAATTTGGCGTAAAATATGGAAAAATGGGTGGAAATTATTTTGGGTATTCTAAAATGGGTGTGGTAAAACCAAAAACAACTAACCAAGAAATAAAAAATCTATAATTGGGATATTGGGTGGGAAAAAATATTAATTGAATATCCATAAACAGATAAAAGCAAAAATTAAAAATAAGGAGTAACTTAATTAAGTTTTATTTAATATTTTATTAAATTCTCAAAATGAAAGAAACACAGTAACAAACCACCATTGCACCCGTTGTGCGCCGTGGTTGTGGTTGTCCCCGCGGGTCAAAGAATAGACTTAGTGCAACACAAGTGCCTACCCAGGAGGGAGGCGGGAGAGAAGAGTTTCATAGTGACGCTGCACTGACACAGCCGGTTCAAGGAGCACAAGCTGCTAGGGTGTGGAGCATAAACCCTTGGGTCCCAAAGCTGACCCGAAAGCCCACCAAGGTTACCTTCACCAAGAAAGTTAGAGACAGAGAGGTAGAACTTACTTTGTATGTGTTTGACATTGTGTACCGGCAAGAGTTGGTCCCGTCAGCCATGCTGGAGAAGGTAAAGCCTGTACTTGATACTAGCTACAAGCCCTACATCAGTGATGGCAATCAGGAGGAGGACAAGGAGCCTGAGTTCTACCAAACTGATGAGGGACAGTTAGTACTATAGAAAGTTGCTGTGTTTTACACCAAGGTGCCCATGCCCTGTGTTGTGCCTAACGCCAACAAGCCAATCCCCACCGCTAAAAAGTCCGCTCACCAGTGCATTCCTGACATTAAGTGCATCATCCTTCTCCGGCTCATGCAGGAATCTGGTGATTACAAGGCAGCTGCAGCTCTTATTGAGGTGGATCCCAAGTACGCCTCAAAGACCTTCAACAAGTTCATTGATACTGGCTGAGTCCTTGCCGCGGAGAAATTCTTGTATGTTTCCACCATGCTCACCAAGGAGCACAAATAGGCAATCCGCCAGTGGATCACCCGGGACTGCCATCTTGAACTGGCACATATACAGGCCATGGTCAAGTCTGCTTTGGGGGTTGAGGCCTCAATTTTCTTTTATTATCATTTGGTCAAGGGAATGCGCTTTTCCTGAAAAAAGCTCGGGGTATCTCCCTACAATTGGAACAGCCCAGCCAATATCAAGACCCGGAAAAATTAAGCTAAGGCGTACACTGCCCTCAAAGCCAAGAGGATGGTAAAATTCTATTATATCAACAAATCAGCATTTGCCTTGTCAATGCGCAATGGGTATGGGTATGTCCTCAAAGGCTCCAATGACAGGATGGCCCGGCGTGCTGCAGTCTGCGCCACAGCATACTCAATGATGGCTCTCCTCAGTCCAAAGGGGGTTGAGCTTTATCAAATGATATTGGGTTCTCACAACAGCCGTGCCTTCTTGTCATTCCTCCAGTTGGTCCAGGAGCACCTGAGGCGCACGAGCCTGGGCTTCACTAACGTAATTGTATTGGACAAAGTTGGTCTCCACAAGGTGGCTGACATTTTTGAAGAATTCCCAATGATTGACACAAGCATTGCAGTGGGCTCCCAGCAATTGGCCACGGCAAATTTGCGCCTTATCTTCCTCCCAGATTATTCACCCTTCCTAAATCCCATCGAGGAAGTCTTTGGGTGGCTCAAGCGAGTTGTCAAGCGAGGAACCCCAACTGGGACCGAGGACCTCTTTAATTTGCTGCAGGCTGGGATCCACACCCTCCTAGCTGAGACTGTGGTCAAATTCTATGGCCACACTGATTTTTTCATCCCTGTGTGCCTAGCCAAACAGCCAATCAATTAAAGGCTTAGTGTGTCCAATTTTTTTTATATTCTCTTATTTACTATTCAAGATTTATTGATTATCATTTTATATTTAGATGGCTCCACACCCGCAATCACATTCAGAAGATCCATCAATAGATGTAAGTAATTTATTTATTTTATTATATATTATTTAATATGTCATCTGAGGTTATCCCAAACACTTGATACTGGATTACGTGAATATATCTATATCACTTTTGTCAAATAAATATAAAATAGTCTTATAAAAATTAAATGTAAATTGTAAAGTTGAAATTTATTTTATTACCGTATTATTTAATACTTTTATGAAACCTATTTCTGCAATATATTTTGCAAATCTTGTTTGCTAAAATATTATTTGAAAAATTATTTATAATATAAAAATATAGTAGAGTATAAATATATTTATTGATATAGAGATAAAATTAAGTGCGCCTATAATGGGTTTGGCAGTATGTACCCACCCCGCAATGGAGGTGGCACACGACCTCCACCGCCACACTGTGGACAGTGGATACACCTGTATTAAAGTATTTGTGCCTGCTGGTAAAAGGAAGGATGGTGAGGTGGGAAAGGAGGAGCAGCTTTTCTGGTGAGGCTGCAAACCCAAAGATGCCAGACAGGACCAGGGCGTCCTGTATGACATGATCCCCCGAGTCATACCCAGGGGGGACCTTCTTCCCGTCCAGTGAGAGCCTGGCCTCGTTGACCCCAAGAAGGACCCTGTCTAGGCCCTCTACAGATGCGCCCATCCTGAAGTAGAATAGGAATCCCAGGTAAACAACCAGATGAAGCCTTTGCCCAGCAAAGGCTTCCGTGAACTTGCACAATTTGTTGTATACAGTGCTAATCTTCTTCTTGTGCTTGGTTTTGGCAAAGGTCAGCTCCATAGCTGCAGGGACCCCTGTCTTGTTGGCACTTCATGCCAGCCCAAAGTCCGCCAGAAGGATTTTTGTCTTCTTTACGGCTGTTGCGTCTGCAACAGCCAATTTTGACACCACATGCCCAAAGTTTTCCAACAGGTAAGAAATAGTATGCTCCACCAGGAAGCAGAAGCAAGCAGCTGCACAAGCCCGGCCCATCTCTGGTATATTCTTAAATGGGAGCGTCACCAGAACATCCCAAACAAGCTCAATGAAGTTTACACAGTAAACTCCACTGAGGTTAACCAGGTCCAGGCAGACCAGTTGGGCATCCTTGTAGGCAGTAACTGCCCACTCAGATGCCCCCTCACCATGCAAAAGCACAGCCAATGCCTCCCTGGACATTGGAAAAGTACCATGGATCCTGTCTTCAATCTCCTGCAAGACAGGGGGGGATAGGAAAAGCTGCCTTGCCACATGATTAGCATAGTTGGCATAGAAAGTGGGGGGAAGGGACCAGGATCTGGCAGAGTTCACCATCAACATCTTCTAAAAAAGGTAAGTATTTAAGAATTTTTATTAATTATAATTTTTTAGGTTATCTTCTTGGGTTTCTTCCTTGCCAACAGCTTCAGCCGGCTTTGCCATTCTTGGTGCAATCAATTGCGCAGGCAATTTGGTATTCTCTGCCCTGGCACGCTTGGCGTGTTTGAGGTGGGCATACATATCCAGGTCATTAACCCAGACGGACGGCGGGGAAAGATTGTATGCCTTGAACTGGAGGCTCTCAACCACAGTTTTTTGAATATTTAGTAAGCGCTCAATTGTCTTCTCTGGGGTGTCTGGCATTTTTGACATTAGTGCCTTTGCGGAAACCTTGTCAATTTTGTCCCCAGTGAGGATGGCAGACTTCACTTTGGCTTTGACCTTGCGGTCAATGTCCTTTATTTTGATAATCACCAAGTCAAGGTCCTTCAGAAGCTTTTCCAATTCTCTCATTGATTTTTTACTAACCTTTCCATATGTTTTTATAGCTTTTGCCCCAATAAAATCTGTATTATTTTGATACTGTTGCCTCTTTGTTTATTCCTTTTTATTTTCCCATTTACTACATTATCCCATCTTTTTACCCATTGTGTAAATGTTTTACAATCATCTTGATATGTGTCATTTGCTTTGTGTTGGCATTGTTTCCTTGATTACCGTATTATTTTTGGCGCTTGACATAGCCCCTTGTGAAAATATTAATAACAATTTGGTGATCAGCTAAATTTGAATTATAAAATTATAGTGTTAACTGTTTTTAGATAAAGTTGTTACTGATCTGAATTCAAAACCTTAATGATAAACTTTAAGCCAATCAGGAGCCAAGTGATAAAGTGATTGTTGTGACATAAAGGGTCATTTAATAATTCTTTGATGCATGTGCGCTAATTAATATGATTGGCTGGATGTTTTGCCATTGTACGCCATTGCCGCTGTAGCAAGTTGTTGATGAACTAGTGCTAACCCAGCAGCTGATTAGGCACTAGTCCACCAACAACTTGCCACAGCAGCAATGGCGTACAATGGCAAAACATCCAGCCAATCATATTAATTAGCGCACATGCATCAAAGAATTATTGAATGACCCTTTATGTCACAACAATCACTTTATCACTCAGCTTCTGATTGGCTTAAAGTTTATCATTAAGGTTTTGAATTTGGATCAGTAACAACTTTATCTAAATACAATTAACCTATAGTTTTCTAATTTAAATTCAGTTGATCACCAAATTGGTGTTAATATTTTCACAAGGGGATGTGTTTAAGTGCTAAAAATAACTGTGTTCATGATCTAGATGCACAACATAGTAAATATATGATTTTATAGAAATAAGCTGAACATAAAGAATATAGCCAACTATAAACAAAGAGAACACAAACAATTGAAATTCAAAATAAAGATAATAGAAATAGAATTTTTTTGGAACCAGGGGGTTTATTGAGGTGGGGAAGAGTGATGCCTAGTAGGCAGAACGGCGCAGGAAGGAAGAAGTAAAGGTGGTGCTGGCCTGGGGGTCTGGGATTGGATGGGTTGGGTTTGCGGGTGGGGGTGTTGGTGGCGGGGGTGGAGGCAGGAGGATTGCACATGATGGCCACCATATACCGCTCATTGTACTCCTCATCAGTCATTGGCTGGATGGGCTAATAGATGGCTGTGGCACGGGGTGGGAGGTGCTTATTCTTGTGTGATTGGTTGCCCATGTTCACATGGAAAACCATTTGCGCAAACAAGTCAGCCACTATTTGGTGACCAAAGAGAAAATTGTGATCAAGGACCCCAAGATAGAGGTTGTTGAAAGCCTGAGGGCGGCGCTCCTGGAGTGTATCTCCAATATTAAAGAACACAACATCTGCCAGATGGATGTTGGCGTGACCAGCTGGGTAGACTGAGGCCTGGTGCCCGCGTCCCTGGATGGCCTCAAGGGCGGTGGAGCTATCCTCCATCTGGTGGCTCAAGAAAACCTGGTATTTGGAATTTGAGCCATCCCAGGAGTCAAGCAATCCACCAAGGATGTGGCTGTATGAGTACCCATTGATGAAATCAGGGTTTGTCTGATAGTAGACAAAACCCTTGGCTGAAACAGCCAGAAATGCACCAATGAATGTCCCCTTCTTGGCCTTCTTCCTTCCATTCTTGGTGGCAGCTTTTCTTTGCTCACCAAAATTGTCAAATGCAATCAATAACTTTTAGTACAAGACAAACATGATGTCATCTGTTAGACTTGTCAAACATCTGACCAGGGTTGATTCAATTGCGGTGTCATATGGGGAATCCTCAGCACCATCCCATTGGTTGCTGGAAAAATTTGTGAGAACCCTAATTGAAGCCACCTTTCTGTGCATCCAGAGCTGCACCATGCACTTAGACACCCAAATGCCATGGTGCGCAAGTTTCTTCTGGACCTGGGTCAAGGGAAGCTTGGGGTCCCGCTGGAGGAGGTCAAGCATTATTGGGTATGCCTCATTGATCTGGGACTCTGTGGCCTTCTTTGGCTTCTTGGCTGTCCCAATCAGATTTCCCTTATTCATCAGGTTGTTGAATTCCCGCATGACAGTAGCCCAGGCAAATTGTAATTGGCTGGCTATCTGATCCCAGGATAGACCCTGCAGGTTGAGTGCCACAATTTCCTGAAGAATTTGGGCAGTGATTATTCTGTGTTTGGGGCGCTGGGCAGAGGGAGCTGAAGCCTGATTGGCTGAGGGGGGCAGGTTGGGTGGTGGCAGGAAGTTGTTCCAAATCAAGGTTGCCATCCTGATTGGTTGGTTTATGGGCAGCTTGTGCAGGGGTGAGTGTGGGAGCAAGTGCAGAGCTATATGCTAAGAGACTCTCAAACAAGTCAAAGCCATATGGATCAGGGGACAGCAACAGGTCAGCTTCCTTGTTACCCGCCTCAAAGGCTTGGGTGTAAACGGGTGCCTCCACGTTCTGAGCCTTGCCTTCATTGAAGCTGGCTTGGCTGCTGCTGGCTTGGCTGCTTGTGCTGGCAAAGATATTGCTAGTAAGAACCATTGTAAAAGAACCAGTGATAAAATCACTAAAAGTAGAAATTTTAAAATTTAATGATTTATTTTTATTGTAATCTCAAGTCCATATTTGGAAGGTTCTCAAAACCTTTTCATAAAAATATGGAGCATTTAAAATGGATAAAATGCCTATGTTCCTAAATTGGATAGCTGTTGATTGGCTGTTATACTGTTATTTTTCTATTTTAGGCTGCTCATACTACACATCTTGTGTGAGTTCATTTTGTTTTGTGCTTGTGGAATATTGCTTCTAGATTGCTCAAATTTTGTTTCATTTTGGTCCTTCTGTTGGTGCCTCATATGAATCCTGCTTGGATTATAATATATTCCAGAACAGCATCCATCCATTTCACTTGTTGCGTCAGTTCATTTTTTTTGTGGTTTGAACTACACCGCTTGATGTTTGCCTTAATTTCATGTAATGGGTTAGTGAAATTTGTTTTTGGTTTGACAGTTCATTTATTAACCAAAAATATTTAAATTAATTGAATCCTGAATCTCGCACAACTTGGATTTTGTTTAAATCTTAAATCAGTTTGTTTAACTCTGACGTATTTTAGCTTGTTGCCATAGCTTTTAAAACTACTGTATGAACCCACAAAACTAACATTGTTAGGACCAGTTGGATCAAACGTAGAATCACAAGACACACAAAACAGATACTATAGCAGCAACGCACACAATGCAACATCCTTTATATTATAAAAAGTATTGCACATATAACAATGATGCTTTTTATCTGATCATAATGTAAAATATCACTCATATAATAATAACAAGTGTACCAAAGCTGCAGGCGCTACAGAGGGTCTTCCAATAGAGATTCAGTGTGTGAATAAAGAAGCAACCAAAAGCACTTCTAGTGGGGAAGGAGATATGGAACACTTTACAGTCATGGCTGGTTTTCCAAGTGTGGTTGAGCCTAAGTGCTGCCATCCAGAAAAACATGTTTCAAAGTGCCATCTTACTGTAGCAATCAAATATTTAAATTGCAAAATCAATTAAAAATGGGTGATGGCAAAGAAATTTGAGTCTGAGCGGGGTGTAGCTGTTCTGCGCGGAAACAGTCAGCATTTAAACTGTCTAAATGTAACATCCTCCATGTTGACAATCTCAAATTTTATTTTGGCTTTATTCTTTACAATTTCACTTAAAACTTGAAAGTTAAAATCAAGCTTAACTTTTGTCATTAGGAACAATTATTTAAGGTAAAAAAATCAATAAATATGTGATAAAAATATAAAAATATTTTGGGGATTGTCAACATGAAGGATGTTACATGTAGACAGTTGAAATGCTGACTGTTGCCTTCTGTGTTCAGTTTTCCTGACAGCAATTGCTTGAGGTCCTAACCCTGACCTCTTTGAAGGCCAGGTAACAGCTTATATACCCACAATTGGTGGTACTGGTAAGCTTTCTAAACATCAAATTCAAGGAGGCCACCTCATCAGGATGTACCCAAAGGCTTTAAGCAGTTTTTTTTTTAAAAAAAAACTACCTTGGTAGTTTAATATCTTCACTTCAATAAAATATATTTCCTCATGGTTCACCTATTTTATTATCTTTCAATAATATTTGTAATGACAAGGTACTTAGACTCTGCATTTTTAGCCGCTCCAGAACTCTAAAAATCTGCATCACCCCAGAAATGATCCCTGGAGTTTTAAGAGTTGAGTGTGAACCCATTTATGCCCCTGACTCTCTGATATTGAATCAAAGCAAGCTCTTTCTCTGTTAGTGATGCATTGTGATATGCTGTACTTTACTGCATCCTTGTTTTAAAGGATATCATCTCCAATTAAATATACAGTGTTTCCTCCTCATTGATAATGTTGTAGCACCTACAATTACTCCTGCTCAATAAAACCATTCCCCAAGAGATTCCCTGACTGATGAATAATTGGTACCACTCTTGTCAAATTTTTATGTTATACAAAGAGCAAACATCTCAAGTCCTAAATGTAACATTACTTGGACTAGCCCCATGCAGCCATGACATACATGGGCAGTGTATGGCTTCTCATGATACTACATAGTCCTCTATATCTGTATCAAATAAAGCATAATCCTCTTCTCAATTCCCCATTATCTTATTGGATATACTCTCCAGAAGTATATACTTGGCAGTAGTCTCACCCTTATCTGGGTGTATATTCCCCATCTGATTGATTACAACAGGCTATCTTTAGTTCACATTGACAGTGAAAACTCGGGGCTAAACTATACATTCAAAGAAAGTTGACCACACTCATCCAAAAAACAGAAGATTACAAGGAGGGCACAAGTGCCGCTGCATGCAGAGCTGTAGGTGAAAAGGTTCAGGGGGCTTATCTGGCATCTCACTTCAATGCCACAGAGATGCAGTGAGGACCAGAATGCATAAAAGAATAAGTGTCATCCTTATAGTATTTTTAAAAGCTATGGCAATAACCAAAAATACCTCAGATTCAAACAGAATGATTTCAGATTTGAATGAAATCCAAGTGGCCTGAGATTCAGGATTCATATAATTTAAACAATTTTGGTTAACAAATGAACCATCAAATGAAAATAAAATGTCACTAGCCCATTATTAAAAATTACAGCAAATATCAAGCAGAACTGTTTAAACCACAAACAGAAGGAACTGACGCAGCAAGTGACATGGATGATACTGTTCTGGAATATATTATAATCTGATCAGTATTCATATGAGGCACTGACAGAAGGACTAAAATGAAGAAAAATTTGAGCAATATAGAAGCAAAATTCCACAAACACAAAATGAAATGAAGTCACACAAGATGTGTAGTATGAGTAGCCTAAAATAGAAAAATAACAGTTTAACAACCAATCAACAGCTATCTAATTTAGCAACAGGAAGATTTTATTCATTTTCATGGCTCCTAATTTGTGTAAAATGGTTTTGAGAACTTTCCAAATATGGACTTAGATTACAATAAAAATAAATCAACAAATTTTAAACATCTATTTTTAGTGATTTTATCCTGGGTTTTTTTACAAGTTTTCAACAGCAACAAGTATTTGACAGCGCCAGCAACCATGCTAGCAGCAGCCAAGCCAGCTTCAAGGAAGGTGAGGCTCAGAACTTGAAGGCACTCATTTCCACCAAGGACTTTGATGTGGGTAACAAGGAAGCTGACCTGTACCTGTCCCCCAACTCCTATGGCTTTGACTTGTTCAATAGTCACTTTGCGCACAGCTCAACCCCTGCTCCCTTACCCACCCCCGCACAATCAGCCAACCAACAAGTCAATCAGAACAACAGCCCTGATTTAAACAACTTTCTTTCATGAGCCAACCTACTCTCCCCTCAGCCAATCAGGCTTCAGCTCCTGTGGCCCAGTGCCCCAAGCGCAGAATCATCACTGCCCAAATTCTACAAGAAAAGGTGGCACTCAACCTGGGTGGTCTGTCCTGTGAACAGATTGCTAGCCAATTACAATTTACCTGAGCCACAATAATGCAGGAATTCAACAACCTGATGAATAAGGAAAACCTGATTGGGACAGCCAAGAAGCCCAAGAAGGCCCCAGAGTCCCAGATCAGCAAGGCCTACCCAATTATGCTTGATCTCTTGCAGCAGGACCCCAAGCTTCCCCTGAACCAGGTCCAGAAGCAACATGTGCACCATGGCATTTGGGTGTCTGAGCGCATGGTGCAGCTCTGGATGTATGAGAAGGTGGTGTCAGTCCGTGTGCTGACCAATGTTGCAAGAAATCAATGGGATGGCGCTGAAGATTTCCCATATGATCAGGCCATTGAGTCCACCCTGGTTCAATGTCTGACAGGTTTATCAGATGACATCATGCACATCTCCTATTACAAATTGTCCATTGCTTTGACAATTTTGGCAAGCAGGGAAAAGCTGCCACCCAAAAAGGTAGAAAAAAGGTTAAGAGGGGGACTTTCATAGGTGTGTTTCTGGATGTTTTGGCCAAGGGTTTTGTCTACTATTAGACAAACCCTGATTTCACCAATGAATACAAGTACCACTGCATCCTTGGAAAATGGCTCAACTCCTGAGATAGCTCAAATTGCACCCACCAAGTTTTCTTGAGCCACCAGATGGAGGGTAGTGCCACTGTCTTCAAGGCCATCCAAGTACACAGGCACCAGGCCTCTGTGTAACCAGACAGCCATGCTGACATCCATCTGGCTGATGTTATGTTCTTTAATATTGGAGACACAGTCTGGGAGCGCCGTTCTCAGACTTTCAACAATCTTTATCTTGGGGTCCTTGACCATGATTCTCTCTTTGGTCAACAGATGGTGGCTGACTTGTTTGCCCAAATTGTCTTCCATGTGAATATGGGCAACCAATTGCAGAAGGACAAGCGCCTACCACCCTGTGCCACAGCCACCTACCAGCCAATCAAGGCAAGGACAGACAAGGAATACCAACAGCGGTATTGGCATCCATCATGCAAAATCTTCTTGCCTCTACCCCCGCTGTCACCACCACCCACCTGCCAGCCCCACCCACCCAATCACAGACCTCTCAGGCCAGCACTGGATCTACACCTTCTTTCTCACACTATTCTGCCTACTAGGCATCACTCTTCCCTTCTCCCCAATAAACTCCCTGTTGCCAAACATTTTCTATTTATATTATCTTTATTTTGAATTTTGATTGTTTGTTTTCTCTTTGTTTATAGTTGATTTTATTCTTTATGTTCAGTTTATTTCAATAAAATTGTTATTTACTATACTGTGTATCTAGATCCAGAACACAGTTATTTTTGCACTTTACACAGCCCCTTGTGAAAATATCAACAACAATTTGGTGATCAACTGAATTTAAATTAGAAAATTATAGGTTAATTGTGTTTAGATAAAGTTATTGCTGATCCAAATTCAAAACCTTAATGATAAATATTAAGCCAATCAGGAGCCAAGTAATAAAGTGATTGTTGTGACATAAAGGGTCATTCAATAATACTTTGATGCATGTGCACTAATTAATATGATTGGCTAGATGTTTTGTCATTGTGCGCCATTGCCGCTGTGGCAATGGCGTACAATGGCAAAAAAACCAGCCTGTCAGGGTACCAAGAGTACTGTGGGGCTCCAGTAGGTGATGGAGGAGTCAAAACAGGTACTGGCATGGCCCACCAGATGATGGGACCTAACTTTACCAGGTAGGAAAGGGCCTTCTAAGCCACAACCCAAGGCCTGGCTGCTGGCAAGGCAGAGTCAATCAATCCTGTGAGCACCAGGTAAAGCACTTCCAGGAATTGACTATTCTGGCCAGTGGCGTCAGAGGTGGGTGGGGTTGAGATGGTTGGTTTGGGTGTTGGGGGTGGTTCCATGGGGACAAGGTAGGCAGCAGGATTTTTGTACTTCCTGTTGAAGATCAAAGGGTAGATGGTGATTGCTTTGCCGTCACAGACAATTTGATAGGGTTCCTTGGGTGCGCTTGGGCAGGTGTACCACTGTAAGTCTTCTAATGTCCAGGGTTTGTAGTCAGGATTTGGGGGGGGGGTAATCAGTGAAATGCACAGGGCCAAATGGAGCTTTGGGCAGACAGTAGTAGCCAAAAGCTTTGGTTTTGTCAACTGGAGCCTGGCTATCTATCCCAGTGGATGGATACTGACACTTGGGTGTATGCAGATGGAAGAGTATTAAAAATAGGTATGGAAACAGATTGGTGAACCAAAGGTTCATAATAACTTTTATTTGGTAAGGATGATGATACAGAACTTTTTCAGGTGCTTCTGATTTATATAATTACTCACATGCAAGTGCCTCTGGGCATTTTTCTGGTGTTATCTGTGTGGTAAGGCTTGACATCTCAGGTTTTGCTGTTTGGTTGGCTGCTTCATGGTCATTTTTGGGGTTTTCAGGAACAGTTGTTTGGCTTTTTGGTGGTCCATCTTGGCTTGGATGGCCATTAGTTCTAGCAGGTTTGGCTTCTGGGGTTATGGGGGTTTTCCCAATTTGATCATGTTTTGGGCTAGCTTGATAGGCTTTCCTTTGGCCAAGGAACTTGATTAAAAAAGGTGTCCCCAATTGGGGACCCCAAATTACTTAATGGAGAGTGGGCTTGAACTGGGTTTACTGGGTAGCTAAAAATAGCCTGTCCAGGCCCGGCCAAACCCACTAAGGCTTGGGCGTGGCTTTTGGGGCCCAGAATGGGCCCCACAGCTACCGCCAGGGCAGGAATAGTTCCTGCACCTGGATTTGCTTTGAAAAGCCAAAATCCAGGTGCAGGAAAATCTCCCCGCCGCTAGTCCTGGCCTGGTGGCTAGGAGCAGGTTTAATTCCTGCCCAGGGCATCAAAGTTGTTACTTTTGTAACATAGCCAATCATATTAATTAGTGCACATACATAAAAGAATTATTGAATGATCATTTATGTCACAATAATCCTTTTATTACTTGGATCCTGATTGGCTTAATATTTATCATTAGGGTTTTGAATTTGGATCAGCAACAACTTAATCTAAACACAATTAACCTATAATTTTCTAATTCAAATTTAGCTGATCACCAAATTGTTGTTGATATTTTCACAAGGGGCTTTGTAAAGTGGCAAAAATAACTGTGTTCTGGATCTAGATACACAGTATAGTAAATAACAATTTTATTGAAATAAACTGAACATAAAGAATAAAATCAACTATAAACAAAGAGAAAACAAACAATCAAAATTCAAAGTAAACATAATATAAATAGAAAGTGTTTGGAAAGATGGAATTTATTGGGGAGAAGGGAAGAGTGATGCCTAGTAGGCAAGAAGATTTTGCATGATGGATGCCAATACCGCTGTTGGTATTCCTTGTCTGTCCTTGCCTTGATTGGCTGGTAGGTGGCTGTGGCACAGGGTGGTAGGCGCTTGTCCTTCTGCAATTGGTTGCCCATACTCACATGGAAGACAATTTGGGCAAACAAGTCAGCCACCATCTGTTGACCAAAGAGAGAATCATGGTCAAGGACCCCAAGATAAAGATTATTGAAAGTCTGAGGGCAGCGCTCCCAGACTGTGTCTCCAATATTAAAGAACACAACATCAGCCAGATGGATGTCAGCATGGCTGTCTAGGTACACGGAGGCCTGGTGCCTGTGTACTTGGATGGCCTTGAAGACAGTGGCACTACCCTCCATCTGGTGGCTCAAGAAAGCTTGGTGGGTGCAATTTGAGCTATCTCAGGAGTTGAGCCATTTTCCAAGGATGCAGTGGTACTTGTATTCATTGGTGAAATCAGGGTTTGTCTAATAGTAGACAAAACCCTTGGCCAAACCATCCAGAAACACACCTATGAAAGTCCCCCTCTTAACCTTTTTTCTACCTTTTTGGGTGGCAGCTTTTCCCTGCTTGCCAAAATTTTCAAAGCAATGGACAATTTGTAATAGGAGATGGGCATGATGTCATCTGATAAACCTGTCAGACATTGAACCAGGGTGGACTCAATGGCCTAATTATATGGGAAATCCTCAGCGCCATCCCATTGATTTCTTGCAACATTGGTCAGCACACGGACTGACACCACCTTCTCATACATCCAGAGCTGCACCATGCGCTCAGACACCCAAATGCCATGGTGCACATGTTGCTTCTGGACCTGGTTCAGGGGAAGCTTGGGGTCCTGCTGCAAGAGATCAAGCATAATTGGGTAGGCCTTGCTGATCTGGGACTCTGGGGCCTTCTTGGGCTTCTTGGCTGCCCCAATCAGGTTTTCCTTATTCATCAGGTTGTTGAATTCCTGCATTATTGTGGCTCAGGTAAATTGTAATTGGCTAGCAATCTGTTCACAGGACAGACCACCCAGGTTGAGTGCCACCATTTCTTGTAGAATTTGAGCAGTGATGATTCTGCGCTTGGGGCACTGGGCTACAGGAGCTGAAGCCTGATTGGCTGAGGGGAGAGTAGGTTGGCTCATGACAGAAAGTTGTTTAAATCAGGGCTGTTGTTCTGATTGGCTTGTTGGTTGGCTGATTGTGCGGGGGTGGGTAAGGGAGCAGGGGTTGAGCTGTGCGCAAAGTGACTATTGAACAAGTCAAAGCCATAGGAGTTGGGGGACAGGTACAGGTCAGCTTCCTTGTTACCCACATCAAAGTCCTTGGTGGAAATGAGTGCCTTCAAGTTCTGAGCCTCACCTTCCTTGAAGCTGGCTTGGCTGCTGCTAGCATGGTTGCTGGCGCTGTCAAATACTTGTTGCTGTTGAAAACTTGTAAAAAAACCCAGGATAAAATCACTAAAAATAGATGTTTAAAATTTGTTGATTTATTTTTATTGTAATCTAAGTCCATATTTGGAAAGTTCTCAAAACCATTTTACACAAATTAGGAGCCATGAAAATGAATAAAATCTTCCTGTTGCTAAATTAGATAGCTGTTGATTGGTTGTTAAACTGTTATTTTTCTATTTTAGGCTACTCATACTACACATCTTGTGTGACTTCATTTCATTTTGTGTTTGTGGAATTTTGCTTCTATATTGCTCAAATTTTTCTTCATTTTAGTCCTTCTGTCAGTGCCTCATATGAATACTGATCAGATTATAATATATTCCAGAATAGTATCATCCATGTCACTTGCTTTGTCAGTTTATTTTTTTTGTGATTTAAACTATGATGCTTGATGTAATTTTGTATAATTCTGTCAGGGATTCTTTCCCTGACTACATTAATCTTATGAAAACCTTTGCAAGAATATTTTCTCAAAACAACACAACAACAAGGTATTTGGGGCCAGTTTGTATTCAGACAAGGAGTTCAACGGGAATTGAACTCAGAACCCTAAAGATGGGCCCAGCGTTAATATAGAATCAACTATTTAACTTAGTTTACCTATTTATGTGGATCCTATTCATTTGATTTTTGCTCTGGCCTTTGAATCAGGTTTCAAAAAGGTTAATAATACACTTAGCAACGTCACTTACTGCTCACGTCCTGATTGGCTGCAGCTGTCTTCCTTGCCGCTCTTGAATCAAATGAACCTATATTTGAACAACACTCTGTACTTAGTTTTAAGTGATTTCCTTGCCACACTCTGCTTAATTATGAACAAAATTATGGCTTATCCTTGGATCCACTGTTTCAACCTTTTTACCATTCAAATTATTAAGCTCTACTTTCATCAGTGTTTTAAAAAAGGTATTACTTTGATCACAAGTTCATGAAAATCCCTCTTATTCTCTAAATACCACTTAAATGTCCCAGCCTTCATTTTGAGGGTATTTAAGTGAGCTATTCTCATCATTTCTCTCTGTTCCAACAATAAAGACTTTATCCTATACCTGCTACTCATTCACCTCCTGATAACTATTTTTTGAAGCCATGAGAGGAATTTATTTCCTGTTCTGGTTTCTAGTTTCCTTCTTGCCAGTGGTAACAGTCTTAGAAAACCCAACACCTACAACTGATTGGTACAACTCCTCTCCAGATGACACCCATCAAAAGGAATCCCTCACCCACGGATGATTCAAGTACCACTCCAGCCACTGGGGACGTAAATTCCAATATGGTCATTTGTTATCTCCACCTCCTGTCAAACCTGCTCTGGTTAGACCTTATGCCTCCTTCTATCTCTTGATGTACATGATGTGGTACTACTTACTTGGTTGGTTCAGTTCTATGTTCAGAAGATTTGCGTACCTGGGACACCTAGGACACCTCAAAATGGTCACTGTTCCTATTTGCTTGGTAATAGCAGGCTTTAACTTCGGGGCCTTGGCCCACCAATTAGGGAACTTGTTCCCTGCCAAGTGGGTCCCTGAAAAATTCACTAGTAGAATTTTGTTTATTGTTTGACAGTTCATTTTTTAACCAAAAATATTTAAAACTTTTGAATCCTGAATCTTGCAAGACTTGGATTCTGTTTAAATTTGAAATCATTTTGTTTAAATCTGAGGTTTTTTTGGTTGTTGCCATAGCTTTTAAAAATAATGTGTTGAATCTTCATATTGAATCTTTTCAGGAACTTCATCCAGTGTTCTTGGCGCCTGGATAAGCTGGCCTGGGTTTTGAAGTAAATGAGAGACTTATGGTCAGTTAGAGAGGTGAATTCTTCCTGGCACTCCAGGTAGAAGCTTCACTTTACAAGGCAATGGAGGATAGCCAGTAGCTCCTTATAATGGATTGGGTAGTGACACTTGCCATCAGTTAAATTGCACAACTTTTAAGCCACAGAAAGGAAATCTCTGTTATATGTTTTGATTCTAAATACACCTCCAATGGAAGCATATGAGGCGTTGGTTTACATCTGATAATCTCCAACTCATTTGGGGTATTTCAGTATAGGGGCAGACATCAGTTTTCCCTTGAGGCAACAGAAACAGAGGTTGTGTTACAGAGTCCATACAAACTTGGATTTGATGCCTTCTATTGCTGATAAGGGGCTTTCAGAACGCCATAGTTGGGTATGAACCTTTGGACGTAAGCTATCATCCCTAAGAAGGTGCAGAGCTCTGCTTTGTCCTTGGGTGGTGGCATCTTGAAGATGACCTGAATTTTTTGACACTATATGCCCAAGGAACAGTAACTGTTTGAGGAAGAACTTACATTTGAATGGTTTGGGTAATAGTTTGTGCTGTGCCAGTGTCTTTAAGACTGCTTACAGGTATCTGTAATGTTGTTCCACTGAGGAGCTGTACACAATTATGTTGTATAGAAATACCAGTCTATGTTTGCTGATGTGGGGGGAAAAGATGTCATTCATAAAGGTAAAAAAGTTGATGGTGCATATGTCATCCCAAAGTTGAGCACAACACATTTGTAGGAACCAAAATTGGTGCAGAAAGCTTTCTTGGGTATGTCTTCTTCTTTGATTTGGATTTGATTGTAGCCTGCCATCAGATCAATCTTGAAGAAGACAGTTGCCCTGTCTAAGGCAGAAAAGAGTTTTTAAATAAGTAGGAGCAGGTAGAAATTCTTGATGATAATTTTGTTTAGTGCATGGTAGTCAGTAACAAGTCTAAGAGACCCATCCTTCTTTGCCACAAAGAATACAGCGGTACCAAAGGGAGATTGAGGTGGGTGGATTAGTCCTTTCTCCAATGATTCCTTGAGGTATGCACACAATGTGTTGTCTTCATTTGAGGTGAGGTAGTATATAGGTTGTGCCTTGGGTACCGCTCTCTTGAGATGAATGGCGTGTTGTATGTGTTTTTCTGGAGGCAACCCTGGTAAGGCTTCCTTGAAGATCTCTGGGTGGCAGTTCATATCTCCTGGTCTTGGGGAGTGGCTGTGTCTTGGTGGTCCTTAAAATGTATGGCCTTTTATTGGCAGGAGTCCCAATAAGTTGTTTTGAGGGTTTTCTGTTCTTCATGTATCTCTGTGATGCGCACAAAGATGTGGTCTTGCAAGAGTTGGTCCACAGAGTCAGTGTAAATTTGGTGGTGTACTTCTTCACACTTGATAGTTAACACTGAAGTAACCCAGTCCACATTTGGGTTGTTTCTTTTTAACCAGTCCAGGCCAAGTATGACATCAAATCTGGGGAAGTCAATGACAGGTCCTTAGATGATGGACTGCAGATTTTCCAGCGCAATAGAGAATGTGGCAGTCTTGTATGTCACAGTGATGTGGTGTTCATCAGCTAGAACCACATTTTTAATCTTCAAAGTATTAGTGGCTAGTTTGAACTTGTCCACAAAGGTGCTGTTGACAAGTGTGCAATCTTTGCCTGAGTCTAGGAGTGCAGAGCCAGTGTAATTGCAAAAGCAGAAAGGATAAGACATCAATTTATTGGGATGTCTGGCAATGGTGTAGAGTACTGGGTCCTCCAAGGGTATCTGGATTATTGGGCATTGGTCTATGTCTTTGAGGCAGTACTTGTTGTTGGGCAAGGAAGGATTTTGGCAGGGAGAGCTTGGCTTGCATAATGCTCTCCCCAGGCTTTTCCCTTGTCCTGATTGTCCTATGTAGTACTGACCCTAAAGTCAGTGTGGTTTGGCTGTCTGTTATTTCTGATACTGTGGCCATTTGATCATGAGGGCTTGTGGCCTGCACCATTGTTGTTGCCAGGTGGGGGCAATTAGCATGTCCTGGTGAGTGAGAGTCCTTGGGTCTCTCTCTCTTTTCAGCCTGAGCTTTGTGGAGGGCATTTGATGTCTGCTCTGTCTTCTCTGCCTCACAGTGCAGGCTCTTCAGATTGGTTACTTGGTCCAGGTTCAAGTGTTTCATTACATGCAGCTTAAGGGCATCATGATACATGAGGTGTGTGGCTGGGTTGTCAAACATCATATCTGAGGGAGCTTGTAGGCAGAGCTCCTTGTAGGCTCAGGTAAGTTCCTTTACTGTGCCAGTCTGGGTCAAGTTTTTTACTTGATGTATGATCATGAGAGCGGTGTCCTTCATTAGAAATCTTGCCAAGAAGTCCTGCTTAAAGGTTTTCCAATCTTTATTGATGTAGTCTTCATGCCATTTGTTGCACCATGTACCAGTGTTGTGTGTAAGGCAGATGGATATATATGCAATCCAGAATCTTTGCAGGCATTCCATTTGCGCCACTTTTTTCTGTGCTGATTGTATCCATGTCACAGCATTGTTGTCATTAGCCCCAGAAAATGACTCCAAGGAAGCGCTAAAAATATGTTGGGCTACATGGGTGGACATAATACTTTTGTCTATCACTCAAGGGGTTGCAGTAAGTGCTTGAAAGGAACTTGTGCTGATAGGTCATTAAAGGTGGGGACTGGCATTAACATGTTTTGGTACAGTACAAAACCTTCTGTTATTTTGGTACACAGTGTGTAGGGTGTCCAGTCCACAGGAAGGCCAGATATCATTCTTTTGTAAATTTGTTGACCACAGCAATTATGGGCAACAGGCTGAATTTTGAAGGAAAAGGAAGGATATATAACCTACTTCTGCTACCAATGTAGCAATTGTGCTATTTTAGCAAAATTACAAGGGGAAGATATTAAAAACTAGATAATTATCTTTATTTGGAGATATGGATTATATAGTTGTTGTGAATCATCTTAAGAGGAACATGATTATGTAGATCATTCAGTTGAATGGTAAAGGGGGTGGCTTGTTCCTGGTAAAGGTTCAGGTGCAAAATCAAACCATCCACTAAATGGGATCATTTTTTGGTCATGCTGTTGCTTTTGAGAATTTGAGTTGACTTTTTTGTTTGGGCACAGGCCACAGGGAAGTTGGATTGAGGGTCACAAACCTACTTAGTTGAAACCTTGTTGGCAGTCAATCCTGATTTTTGACAAAGATATGAGGGAAAGATTCATGGTTCTACTTCCTATAAATATATGGGGTTTGTTAAAGTCTTTATTTACAGAAGAAAGGTCTCCTTAGAAACTTTTTTAAATACAATATCTTTTGGACTTTGGGAGACTACCTATTACTTTGGGGGTCACTTGCTCTTTTTGTACTGTTTTAGTGATTCAAGTCTTTGATTTTGAAGCCCATGACTTATTTAAGCTTGAGATCTTCTAGTTATAACCTGTCTCTAGAACCTAATCAGTCAACCGCTCTTATATAGATATTATTTGTCTTAGGCTGAATCCCTTTTAGGATGGTTCTTTCAAAATCTTAAACTATCTGCACTATTTTTTCTATAATAAGATAAACTTTTAAACTTACTGTAACCAATCATTACTATATCCTGATCTTTCTGAGAAAATGAATTAAGCTTTAGGTTATTCTATCAATGAATCATCATCAGTATAATAAGCTTCAAAATCAACTGATTCTGCCAAAATTCTTCATTTTCAAACATCTGAAGTGCTTTGTTATTCTTCACAGTTTTGCAAAGCCTGAATATAAATAAAAAGCTTCACTGATAAAATTTTTGACAATTTTAGCCTCACATTCCAAGCAACTTCCATGTTTTCTTCAATGTTTTTCTGTGTTTGAACTCGTCTGATCCTTATAGAAAATCACTAGTCAACCTTTTTTGCTGTGCTTTCTTCAAAGTTTATTCCTCAATTTTTTTTTCTGCAGCTAAACTAAAGCCAAAGATTTCTTTGGACTGCTTGTCATTCTTCTCATTCAGCAACTTAAGCTCAGAGAAACGCTGACACATCTTCACTTAACATTTTCCTGTTTTTTTCTGTTTCTTTCTTTGCAACAACTCACTCTGAAATTTTTTTGAACTGTCTATGTCAACATTCTCTCAAAATAATCTAGCTTCTTTCTTTTCTATTTAATCTCTTTGGAGAAATGTTGAAAAATTTCCTCAAGTCATTCCAGATTTAACCTAATAGTCTAGCGCTGTACATTGCCATTAAACATACCATTGAACACCCATCAGTGACCTCTACCTAGGATTATCTTCTCAAGTCACATAAGTGAAATCACTCAGACTCTGGTTGCTAAGTCTTTCAAATTTATCTTACCCAGACTAACCTTCATCAGTGGCTTCCACCTAAGTTATCAGAAGCAAGAATACCTCATGCATCACTACTATTTTAACTCACCCAAATGGTTATCTTGGGATTTCAGGCACAAAGTAACCAACATAACTCTTTAGATACCTTCAATTAATTAAGTATATCAGCTGTATCTCTGGAAATTCATCCTAATGATGGTTTTATGACATTTTTTCTTGTAAAGTAGCAATCAGACTTCCTTAAAGCTACCAATAAGTTATAGGCAAAGAAATTTTACCCCCTTCCCAGACAAAAAAACCCAGATTTATTCTCACCCCAGTTGGTACCAGGACTTTAATGCTAACTAAGCACATTTATCCCATAAAGCCCCACAACTTTATTATCACTTCAGATAGTCTAAGAATGCCTATACTTCTTGGCATAACCAAGTCAGGACATTACTTTTATTCTTTCATAGACCAATAATAGGCCACTTTACTAATACCCCAAGGCATTGAAAACCACCACCAATCACCAAGTCTGGTTAGATTAACAAAACAACAAACCCTTATCTTTCTCAGGAACCAATCTTTATCTATTCAAATTAAGCCCTTGCCTGTAAAACAGCTTCTTGTGTTGTTTATCACAAGCAGGCCAAGCACTTTTTGCAGAGGGGAGCTGATAACAGTGGGTCACTTCCCAAAAATAATTGGTTCAAACAAATAAAGTTCTTTCACATCAATATTCATGAGAGAAGCTCCAGCTTTTACCCATTTTTATCATTTAATGTGCTCAATCCCTCTAATTTAACAAAGGGTTTTACAGTAACTCTTTGCTTTTTTACTTTAAGGATAGTTTATTTCTACCATTTGCTTTTCTAACGTAACAGAAAGTAGATAAAAACTTTGTAACATTGCTTCTTAGATAAAAACCTGTATTAGCCCTGATGTCAGGGTCTTCTCACCACTATTACACTTTACTGATGGTGAGTTGTCTAAATATTATTCAAGAGGCAGGAAAAGATAAAAATGCCTAACTTCTTAGTGAGGTATATTACTTGGCCTAGAGATGCACTTTTTTCTAGGTGTGGGATAACAGAATTTGCTAAGCCAGTCATTTAAAAAATATACCAAGCCAAAGTACTCAGTTAATATCAGTGTTTTAGTAATTTTGAGAAAAGATCTTCACACCTTAGATGAGCATAAAAGTTCTTAATGATCTAGTCAGAATTGGGGCTTTCATTTCTAAATCTGGGAATTTTATGTAGTGTTGGCTATCTCAAATAACCCAGAAAAAGAGCCTATGTATTTGTGTAGTAAAATATCTAGGATAACAGAAAATTTATACAGATGGCTGGACTTTCTGTGTACAAGAACAAGCCTGTCAGCTGAAACAGGTTGGCAGTCTTATAAGATAGAGAGGCTTACTTTTGATCAGAGTTAGAAAGAATAGCTATTGAGGAGCATAAAATTTGGCTAAACCAAAGATTTTAAAAATGTTAAAAAATTAAAACAAAAATAAATACATATCTAGAATATTTATACCCTGAATTGTGGCTGTGATTTTTTCTTAAGCTCACTTGATGTGAGCTTGTCTGAGTTGGCCAATTCTGAAGTCTAAATTAGAGTGCCAGCTGTGTTGATTTTGGATAAATATTTTATTTCATGTCTTGATGGATAAGAAGTTTAGCACAAGTTTTGAAACAGCAGGCTCAACCCGCCGTCAAGGTTCCAAACAAGCAGGTTTGTGACCTGCAATCTGATTACCCGGCCACTTGAAGCCAGACTAGGAAGTCAACTCAAATTGCCAAATCCAACAACATGAACAGATGATGATCCTTTATGATGGAATCTTTGTTTTGGCGCTTGACTCATTACCAGGATCAAGCCACCCCCTTCACCATTAAGCCGTGTGATCAACACAATCATGTTCCTGTTATCCTTGATTCACAATGACTATATAATCACTATCTCTCAATAAAGATTATTATCTAGATTATAAATATTTTCCCCTTGTAACTCTGCTAAAACAGCACAGTTACAACAACAAGGTTCTAGTCACATCAGTTAAAAGTAGTGAGGTTTGACTGAAAGGGTTTTCAGAGTCATTAATTGAATTTGGGAATAAAAACTGATGCCAAAAATAATTGGTTCAGATTCATGCAATAATTCTGAAAAATAGGCAAATCACCCAAATCTGCTTTTTAGGCTTTCCTTCTGTCGCAGATCTGAATGGGTTAGTCAATCCAGATGTCACTTAGGATCCAGTGCAATATAACACTTGTGCAATTGTACAATTGTTCTATTGCGGCATGGTTTTACACAGATTAAATATGTTTTAAACACCTTAAAAGAATGTACTTAAAGCATATTTTCATTGTTCATCAAGTACAGGCTTTACTTTCAAATTATTAATAGGACAACAAAATAATTGCCACTTGCCTCCATTAGGAAAGGCACGTGAAATCAGTTGTTTTCTTGTGCAGCTCTTTCTGGTGTGCCTCTTCTCTCTCCTCCATTTGGCAAGTCCTTTGTCTGGTGCCTCTAAACCCCTGGTCATAATTACTCTGCCTTCTTCCATATAACCACATCACCATCTTAATAAATACCAGTTTTGTCTTATTTACTTTTATTCTTCTGTCTTAACCAAGTCTGTCAACATAACAACTACAGGTATAGTATTAAGAAAAAGAGTAGTAGACTAACTAGAGTAGATTTCAGCACCCAAGATGCTATTGTTACAACATTGGCACTAATGGCTTCTACAAACCACAGCTTCCTCTCTTTTTACCCCTGTGACCATGTTTTTGTGGAGGGAGTGATTTCTTTGCCTATACCTGCGTCTCCTTCTGCTCAACCCACTCCAGGATCAACCTTCCTTGCTTCTGGCTCTCTATCTGGTAGACTTCATGGTCCTTCCTATGGTTAACTAGGACTAAGCCAGTGGTTGCCTAACTGCCAACAACTTTTAGAAGTTACCAGCTCCCATTCAAGCATGATCTCTTGGATGAACTTCATTGAAGAAGCCTTTACCTCCTTGATACCAATTCAGCTTGACCCCATGTCTGAAGCAAATGGCATGAACAACATCTCCTTCTCCTTAGAGCCTGCTTTTGTAAAGGAATTATGTTGTCCATATTATCATCCTTCTGCTTCTAGCTGATCTCCTGATGGAATCTCCTTTAATTCTGGCACCCTTCAAACTGGTAGCTGCCATGACCCCTCAAACCTTGCTCACAATATATAAGAAGCTGTTTACTTCCACTCTGGAATGGCTCTATAGATGAGCAATATAGAACATACCCTTTCTTCCTTGGTACCCACCCAGATGAAGCAGCAGGATGCCCTGGAGTTCTATGGTCATCAACAGAAAACTCCTAAGCCAGAAGAGATTTGCTACAACTGCACCATGAAATTCTCTGCTCTTCAGGATACTATAAAGGCTCAAGAGAGACAGATGGGGTTTCTGGAAGAGGAATTAGTTCTGGTCTTTCAGAAAAAGAAAGAGTGAATAGATGAGTTGGATTTTCAATGTGCTCTCCTTGACCCCACTCAGGATCAACTAAGCAAGCACCTTGAAGATGCCTCAGAAATTAGTATCCCTGAAACTCTAATGGGATCACATGAGTGTACTAAAGCTGATAGTTCCCCCTCTCAGAAGATTCATATTCTGTTGGATCTTCCTTAATCCCGCCACTATCACAGAAGCAATGAAGAGGATGTCTCCTCTAGTGCATCTCCAGCAGGTACCCTGAAGTATCCCTGGGAACCAGATATCAACCCCTTCATCACTTCTGGTGGCTCTGCAGCAACTAAACTCAGGATATTCAGAGCAAAAAGAATTTACTGATGATTCTGGCGCTGAGGAGGACAACAAGAATCCCCTAAAAAACTACTAACCAGCCAGAACAAGGAAAAATTCTTGGCTGAATTTGTGGTTTCACCTCCCTCCTCTCCCCCCTGACAAGCCTATGACTGACCCTGGCGCTTTTTTTCCTTTACAAAAAAGCCTTCTGATGTCCATCTGATGGTTGAATTTGCCTCTCAATCAGAAACTAAAAATTTTGCACTGTGAGAACACAAGAAGATCTTGCCTACTGGGTCCCTGCTGTCAATAATCAGACTTTCTGTATTAAGCTTTTCTCTGATATGAACATCCCTCATAAGTTCTAATAGACTGTCTTACTGCACTATGATAAACAGCTGAATCAACCTTGGATCAAGATCACGCCTGAGAATGACTGTAAAGAATGCTAGGTCAAAATATTACATACTGAAACCATCCCTGTGCCATTGAATCCCTTCAATAAAGTTAGCCCAGATGTTGGAGCTGCCAAGGCTACCTTCTTAAACAAGTTTAAGGAGCTGGCTGTACACCAGGATTCTAAGTTTATGGTAATCAAGGAATACCTTCAAGATTACATGTACCTCAACTTAATGACAAGCAAGTCCCATGAGCAATCCATCCTTGACTTGTGATTTCCAGGTGTTATCAATCCTTCATAACTGGCTAAAAAGTTGAATTTAAAACCAGACAAGACCTACCACAATAATTCTTACACTGTGGGCCCCAGACTATCAAGTTCTTCTTGGCCATGAACCTAATATCTGATTACTGACAGATTGATCTCCCTCATCTGACCAAGAGATGTACCATCATTGCAAACCAAGGGCTGATACAGCCTACCAGGATGCCAAAGGATATCTCTAATGCCCCAGTCACCTTTCAACAGGCTATTGACGCTGTGATGGGGGCCCTTAAACTCACAAGTGTCCTAGTCTATCTGAATAACATTCATGTGTTCTCCCAAACCTTTAATGATCATCTGCAGCACTTGGAGGAAGTCTTCCTGAGGCTACTTGCAGCTAATCTTAAGCTCAAGCCACACAAATGCAACTTCTTCAAAGAACATTTGGAGTTCATGGGGTTCATCATTATCCAATATGGACTCTAACCTGTATCACTAAAGGTGGAATCCATTGAGAAGATGTAGAGCCTAACCAATAAGTGGGATGTGAAGGTCTTCTTGGGGATGATTAGGTACTACCACCAATAAATCCCTAATTTTTCCTCCCTGGGTGATCTCCTCTTTCAACTCCTTTGTGCTGATAAGGAATTTTCTGGAGTCCAGCATGACAATCTGACTTAAAGGCTCTCAAGGGTACACTGACTGCAGCCCCAGTATTGGTGAACCCTGACTTTGCCAAACTGTTTTTGGTTCATATGGTTGCTATCCTGACTGCTATTGGGGGTGTCCTCTCCCAACTGGATTCTGAGGGACTTGAACACCCTGTAGGCTACTGCTTGTGAACGCTCAATGTTTGTTGTGATCTGAGGTGTAGCACAGACACACAGCAGGAAATCTTAACCTTAGAATTGGATTTTTACTAAGTCTTGGTTAGAATGGCAGGGAAAGCTATGCAATTACCTTGTGGCCCTGAATAAATAATACCTACTAGACGTGGCTAGAGAGGCACCAAAGTACTTGGAGACACAAAGACAAAAATGTGAATAGAACTTAAATTTTATTGGGTACTGTAGATTCAAACCTAAAGGTAAAAATACGCGGTTGTCAAATTCTTTTGCATAAACTCACCAACTTACTGGAATATTTTTCATCCTTTTATATGAAAAAGTCAGTTGTTATGAGATGAAAATCACTCCACTAAGTTGGTGAGTTCATTCAAAAGAATTTCACAATCCCGCATTTTTACCTTTGGGTTCTTAATTTACAGTATAAATATTGGGAATGTATACTGTGTAGCTTTACCATAAAACAGTACAAGGACGGTAGGATCACTTACCACAAGCATAAGTGGGTCAAGTGAGTTGTGCAGAATCAGGAAACTGAACAATTGACTTTCCCAATTTGGAGTCAGACTCATTTTGAAGGGCAAACACAAAAGAGAAGGATTTTTCCTCAAAATAACCCATCAAAGGCAAAATCAAAACATAGTGAATGGCAACATTCACAACATTTCCCCCTCTAGATTGGCCTTAGGGGGTAGTACTTGCAGAGGAACTTGACATGCACTCAGGCAAACAGTCAACCACTGGAGAGAAGTTTCACAGTTTACTCTGATCCTTGTTTGAAGGTCACTTCCAAGGGCCCAACCCACAACAAGTCTAGTTTATGAGTGTGTCCTCCTACTCTATGCTGATAGTAGAGAACGTGGTCCCCAATGTTGAGCTCAGGCAAGAGAGGGTGTCTAGCATTGTCAGGAGAGAGCTCAAGCATCTTGGTCTTATATGCAGACATGTAAGCAGTGGCCTGTAGGTCAATTATGTGGTTGACTAGATTTTTGATATGGTTGTCAGAGTTCATGGCTTTATCAGAGGAGAGTAGGGGCCCCCAAGAGCAACAGAGTGGTGGTCTCACGCCCATACAACATAGCAAAAGGGGAATACCCAGTGACAGAATGTTTGCTAAGATTATAGGCAGAGAGAGTAGCAGTTAATTATAGATCCCAGTTTGCAGAGACAGAGTGAGTGAGTTTCCTCATGATAGAAACCAGAGTTGAATTTTCACGCTCAACTGCCCCATTAATAGAAGGATTATAGGGGGTAGAGAAAGACTGGTGTGATCCCAAGGCCTCAACAACAGAAGTTACCAACTTGGCGTTGAAATTAGTCCCATTGTCAGATAACAACACTTGAGGACAACCATGGCAAAAGAATATGTCTTGCAACAGAAAGGCAGCAGTTGTCTTGGCAGTGATGTCTTTAGTTGGGCAATCCTCTACCCACTTGCTAAAATGATCAACAGCAATTAGGATAAAGCGGCAACCAGAGCAAGAGCAGGGGAGAGGTCCCACAGTGTCAATACTGACAGTATGAAATGCGTGTTGAGGGGGGACTAACTTGAATTTGTGAGAAGCAGCTTGAGGACGTTGAAGCTGACAATCATGGTTATTAGCAATGACATCTGGAATCAGAAGGCAAAGGTTTTCCCAGAAATAGTTTTTCTGGAGCCAGGCATAAGTCTTGGCAATGCCTCCTTGTACTGTCTGCTTATGAGCTTGAAGCACCAACAAGAGGCAAAGACTAGGCCGTACATAAGGTAAGTAGTGGTCTTGTACTTTCTTTAAAATCTGATTGTCACAAATGAGTGTGTCTTCAGATAATTTAGAAAGGGCAACTCAAGCTTCTTCCATCTCATTCTCCCAAGAAGAAGGATATCCAATTAGTTTGTACAGCCTGTCAGCCTCAGCAGGGTGTAGAGCAAGGATGGGCATTCTGGACAATCCATCAGCATTCTGATGTTGAATCCTGGGACAGTGCAGCACAGTTAAGTTGTAACCTTGCAGGCGGAGAGCCCATGTAGCTAGTTGTCCTTCTGGCTCCTTAAGTTGTTGTAGCCATTTAAGCAAAGCATGGTCAGTAACCACAGTGAAATGGATGCCATATACGTAATAGCAGAACTGCTTGACAGTATGCTGCACAGTGAGGCACTCTTTCTTGGTCACACTGTAATTTTTCTCATGCTTGTTCAGGACACAAGAGATATAAGCTACAGGGTGATCCACGCCTTCATTGTCCAGTTGAGCCAAGATTTCTACAACAGCAAGGTTGCTAGCATCAGTATATAGGATGAATTCCTTGTTGTAGTCAGGATATACTAGGATGGGGGCCTCTTTAAGCTTTTGCTTAAGGGTCTCAAAGGCCTGTTGCTGGCTGGCAGTCCATTTGAAAGGGAGATTACACAACAGTTGGACCAAGGGCTTGATAGTGTCAGTAAAGTCAGGGATGAGTTGTTTGTAGTATCCCATCATACCCAGAAAGACTTGAACTTCTTGCAGGTTGGTGGACAGAAGCATTTTTTCAATGGCCTCTTCTTTCTTGGTCATAGGGAAAATTCCCGTCTGAGTCACTTCATGCCCCAGGAATTCAAGGTGTTCCTTGAAGAAGGCACACTTGGATGGTTTTAACTTAAGGACAGCTTCAAAAATCTTTATGAAAACTTCTTTGAGATGAGCCAGGTGGTCAGTAAAGGTAGCACAAAAGGACTGATATATCATCTAAGTACACTAAGACACATTAGAGCTTCAAATCACGGAGGATGGAGTCCAGGGCTTGTTGGAAGGTAGCTGGGGCATTGCAGAGTCCTTGTGGCATGCGTGTAGGCTCAAACAGTCCTTCAGAAGTGATTAGTGCGGCCTTCTGGCTATCCTTGGAAGAGAGATCAACTTACCAGTACCAAGAGGCTAGGTCCATATCAGAGAAGAACTTGGAGCCCCCAAGGCAGTGGAGATCATCATCAATGCGTGGTAAGGGGTAGGAATTCTTTTTAGTTAAAGAGTTCAATTGTTGGTAGTCCATCACAATATGATGACCTCCATCCTTCTTTTTTTAGTATGAGCAAGGGGGAGACCTATGGGCTTTGGGAAGGAGCTAGTAGTCCAGAGTCTAGAAGCTGTTTGAGCTCTTTTGACACCTGAGCATCCTCTACACAGCTGCGGCAATATGGTTTAGCGCAGAAGGGGGAGCGTCACCAGTATTGATCTGATGAATGACGCCTTTAGCAAGACTGTAATCAATGCTGTCTTTAGCAAAGATATAAGAAAACTGATCCAGCAGGTCCAGCACCTCTTTCTGTTGCACCAGAGATAGTTTCAGGAAGTCTTGAGCACTGAACAAGGATAAGACTTGGAGTTTGTCTTCAGGTAAACTAAAGTCCTGGAACGTACCAAAGGGATGAAGCAACAGGACATTGGGAGCATTCAATAACATGCCATAGCCAACAACCTGCCCTCTAGACACATGTATGGGGAGAGAAGTTAGGTTGACTACCAGTAATTGAACAGAGTTCTTATGAGAGACATCCAGGATTCCAGGGCAGAGGTAAGGTTCATTGCAGCCTAGCAAGGAAGGAGAGTACAACTCCAGGAATATACTCTCAGGTATCTCATACAATATTTGGGAGTCCAGGATGGCTTGAAAGCCAGGGGGAATGGTTATGGCGGAAGTGGCCAGAAGAGGGATCCTCTCAGACGCAGGAAAAGTCATAGGCAGACACTTCATGTTGGAGGAGTGGGTACAGTATTTTAGAGAGAAAAAACCAGTGGGATATTCTAAAGCACACGTCTTGAGGCGTTTTCCAGGAACTTTGACAGACTCCTCAAAAATCAGAGGGACTTTGTAGCCCAAGATAGAGAGGTAGACATCCTTCAAGTTGATGATCCCATTGTATTACCTAAGGAACTGGGTACCAACTAGGAGATTGTAACTCTCATTTTCCAAGACAACAACAGGCGCGGCTAAGAGTAGCTTGCCAAACTGCATGGGAAGAGCAGAATAAGCTCCTATAGCACGAGTCATGGACAGCCCAGCTGTGCCATACAACTGATGATAGTTGAGGTTGGAGGCAAGCTTGAGCTTCTTGACAAGCTTTGAGGAGACAATATTAACAGGAGATCCAGTGTCTAAGACAGCCTTAATCTTCACCTTCTGAATGGATGTCTCCACACAAGTGTTAGTACAACCAAAGGGAGAGAGGACAGCCAGGATGACTTGGGCTTCTGCCATTTCTTTATCCTGTTTTTCACTAACACATCTTAGGCCCAGAAACTCTTTATAGACTTTCTGGAGATGAAGCAAGACTGAAACATTCTTGAACACAGCGTCAGCAACCTCAGCAGCTTCTTTGGAAGACTCCACTAGCACAGGGGACCTCTTAGCTTGAGGGAGGTAAGGGCAAGAGACAATATCCTTGGCTTCAGGCAGAGTCTTGGCGGTTGTTGTAGTTTTCTCAGAACGTAGCTTATAAGGGACTGCAATAGTTTTGGGATGGCAAGGACTGAATATCCATAGGCATTGGGATCTTCCATATCTGAATTGTCCATATCAGAGTCATCAGAGGTGACATGGAATAGCAGCAAGATGGGAGGAGTCTCAGTGTCTGGAGGCTTAGAGTCAGCAATGGAGGGGGGAATTGAAGGAGACTGGGAAGAATTGTCAACCAAGAGTGTCTCTGTCTCTAGATTGACTGTTATTTTCCCGCCTGCTCCTTGGGATCAGCTCCTTCAACCCAGGGATTGATGCAGACTTGAAAATGGGGACCTATCTGTCCACATTTATGGCAACCCTGGTGTTGAGGAGGATTCTGTGAATTCATGGTGAAGATACAAGGGCCACGTGAAGAAAAACCAGAGTTATAGGCAGCACAATTCTCCTGCACAACTTCTCTGGAATGGGTAAGGTGCATATCCTGCAATAGTCTTTATGCTCTTAATAGAGGAAAGCATAGCTTTATGAGCCTTAAAGTGAAGACACAGAAGCTGGTTAACCTTGAGGTCTTGAGCGCAAGCCATGTACGCTTCATGTGCAGTCAACTGGCAACTTGTGATCAGTTGTTGTCCTTCCATGTAGAATCTATCTGAAAATTCAGCTAGAGTCTCCTTAGGTTTGGAAGCAATGTGCATAAAAGCTTCCTTTTTTACTTCCAGTATAAGGTCACCACCAAACTTGTCAATCAGAAGCTGCTTTATCTCTTCCCAAGTCTCAATGGTAGGCAACTCAGGCACTACTACCTCCTGGAAGGTCAGATGCAGGCAAGTTAGAATGTGTTCTTTCTTAACCTCATCAGAGGCCCTCCTCATAGCAGTTTCATAGATAGTTAGAAAAGCCGCAATAGTAGAAGTCTTGGGGTTGAAAACTTGCTTAAAGGTCAGTTTGAAGTGGGCCTAGGAGTTGGACTGCCATTGTTACTGTCAAGCACATTTATACGCAGGGAGAATTCTGCTTCAGATTCATAGGGGGGCTACCTGGCCCACAGCTGAAGAACACTCTCTTCAAGAGTAGTCAAGGTTTCAGAAGTGCAGACAACCAAATTGTTACCTAAGGTGGTCTGTTGCTCATTAATTTCTAGGCGCTGGCCCTGAGTTGTTACTATTGTGGAAAGCTCAGCCATCCAAGAGATAAGAGAAGGGCCCACTGAGAGGCAAGGCGCAAATATGTCATTTACTAAATAAATTACTTCACTAAGCTCTTGTATGTCATTGTCAAGCTTGGAGTGGTCTTGTTTCAAGTGGTCCACTTTGTTAGCTAGAGCTATCAACTCAATAGCACAGTAAATTCAGGGGGCTCCTGATAAGCCAGGGCAGCAGCCATCTTTGTTGATAACCCCAGTTGGACTAACAGCAGATGCCATCATCTCACGTAAGGTAGCAACCTCTTGTTGTATTTCAGCAACTTGAGTTGTCAGAGCAAGCACTTGGGGGTCAGGCTGAGGAGCTTTGGTAGGGAAATCCTGACTTCAAGTGAACATTCTTAACTCTTGAATGGCATCCCATAGTCTCTGCTCTCTATTTTTCAACTCATCAGATGGAGGAGAAGGCAGGGCTTCTGGTTTGGGTGTAGACAATGTATTTAATTGAGCTTAGAGTTTGGCAATGAAAGCAGCAGTAGCAGCCCTTTCTTGATTGAACTTTTTGCTAAGTTTGCGGAGGCCTTTAGCAGCAAGGGCTGCTACTTGCTGTAGTTGATCAAAGGAGTAAGCACTGAACTTGTTGAGCTGTTGCACAAGTTGTTTGAAATTGGTGAGATTAGCGTTCATAGTGGAATCTACTTGGGTTCTCCAGGGTTGTTCCAACTGATGAAACTCATGTAGACGCTCTCTGACGTACTTGGGGATGGACTGGCACATTTGCTTGATGGAATTGACCAAGCAGGTTTGGGAGGTGACAGAGTTGTGCTGATTGTCAGACACCAGGTAAAACAGGGAATAGATACACTATTGATATGCAGCAAATTGGTCCCAGTTATTAGTTACAGCTTCTTTTAGGGATAAGATCTCCTGAACGTGGAGTCCTAGCACCATTTGATGGTGAGCTAAGGCAGGTTGTACAAAAAAGCCAATAGGTTTTCAGCAGAGCCAGCCACTGGGGGGAGATGCTGTGGAAATTACGGGTCCACAATCAATTCATAATACTCTGCTCAACTGAACTGTAGCTGGAGGCAAGGGATGGCCCCATCATGGGCTAACCCCAGGGCTACCTCCATGACTTGTTTCAAGTCAGGGGTACCCAAAAGGTAGGCCATTAGGAGGGGACTATTCCCAAGGTTCAGCACAGTAGGGACAATAGGTGGGTCTGTGATGTCTTCCTTGATAGGAGGACTAGTAATTTCAGGCAAAGTCAGATCTTGTATGGGAGGAGGTGAAGGACCTAAAAATGTGGTTGAAAAAAGGATAACCAAGGGGCTTACAGCCCCTGTAGTGAGCACCATTTTTGTTGTGACCTGAGGCGCAGCACAGATACACAACAAGGAATCCTAACCTTGGGATTGGATTTGTACTAAGTCTTGGTTAGAATGGCAGGGAAGGCTACGCAATTACCTTGTGGCCCTGAATGATTAATATCTACTAGAAGTGGCTAGAGGGGCGCCAAAGTACTTGGAGATACAAAGACAAAAATGTGAATATAACTTGAATTTTATTGGATATAAAAATTGGGAATATATACTGTGTAGCTTTACCACAAAACAGTACAAGGACGGTAGGATCACTCACCACAAGCATGAGTGGGGTAAGTGAGTTGCGCAGAATCAGGAAACTGATTAATTGACTTTAAATATTTGGAGTCAGACTCATTTTGAAGGGTAAACACAAAAGATAGGGATTTGTCCTTGAAATAACCCATTGAAGGCAAAATTGAAACATGGTGAATGGCAGCATTCACAACAATGTTCACAAGATGAACTACAATGTCACCAAACATGATTGTCTGGCTATAATATACTCTTATCAACAGTTCAGAGTGTATCTTCATGGAGTACATTTCACAGTTGTAACAGATCATGCCCCCTGCAATGGCTGAAGACCCTCAAGGATACTGAAGGGTGCCTGGTGTGTTGGGCCATTAACTCCAAGTTTACAGCTACAAGATCATTCATCAAGCTGGGGCAGCCCACCAGAATTCCAAATGTCTCTCCTGTCTTCTTAATGCTGCCTTAGTATCCCCCATGGCTGACATTTTATTTTAAAAGCTTATGGAGGATCCTTCTTTGTGGGGGAGAAGCCAGTAGAGATACAGAGGGCTCTCAAGAAGTTAGCTGTTGACACCAAGGTCTCCAAGGGACAGCTCCTGAAGCTTTGTGGAGACTACTGACTACCTTACATATGCCCATCCCTACACATAGACTTGGTTGTAGCTACTCACAAGAATACTGATCATGGTGGTATATAGAAGATGTTAGCCTTGCTACAACAGCACTGCTTCTGGGAAGGAATGTAAATGGATGTAGTAGAAATGCTAGCTACCTGTCATGACTACAACATTGAGAGACCTAAGGTTTCCCAGTTCCAAAACAGACTTATGTGTCCTGGGCTTGCCTTCCACACAGTGACCATTGACGTAGTGGGCCTCTTGCCAGCTACCAACAGTCACAATAAGTTCATCATTATGGCTGTTGACCATCTGACTAAATGGAGTACCTTCCTTCCTGCAGCCACCTTTGCATACAACATTGGATACCATTGTGTCACTGGCAAGCCACCCTTCCAACTGCTCTATGGCTAACAACCAGGACTTCACCCTTTACTATGTTCCCTGGTAAAGCCCATTCTGGCTGTGTCCCCAGAGTATTAACTTAACAAGCTTGTTCAAACCCTTATCCAATTGCAATCAGAAGCCTGCGCCATAAACTTAAACCATAAGTTGCAGGACCTAGAACAAGCTGCGTCCAAATGCCCCACCCTACCCACTTACTTGATAGGAGACTCAGTCTAATTCTTCAGAAATAGAGGGTATGGCCGCAAATCCAAACTTGTCTCCCTATGGCAAGGCCCAGTTCAAGTTATCCAGAATGCCGGCCCCAACTCCTATACCCTTAAGGAGCCCCATTCTGGACAATTGATCACTATAGTACACTTTCAGTATATGTGTGCTGCTCCTAATGACCAATAGTAAGCCCCAATGAGGACAAAAGCCCAAAAAAAAGCCTAATTAAAAAAATTCCATGGTTTTTTGTCCTGTTTGTAATAGTGATGCACCAAAGTATGAGGAATAAGAATGAAAGAATAAGGTGTTTATTGGAGACTGACAAGACTCTTCCAATACTGTACCAACTGTTCTACCACCTGAACAGCAGCCAAGAAACACAACTAGTGGCCTACAGATCTGCAAATCCAATGACCAAGGATTGGGCAACAAACCCTCACTAAACAAGAGACACAATTGACCCTGGTGTCCATAGTAAAGGCGACCCCCAAGAAGATACAGTCCCACAGGAGACTCTTGCAAAGGGCATATTCTACTGGAACCTGACCACCCCACCCCATAGAACACCAACAAGGCCCATTCAAGGAAGACCCCCATGTTCTCCTTCTGCTTGGAGTCACAATGATTGGTCCCCCAAAGGACAAGGTTACCAGCCATCATCATTAGCACCAGATGAGCAGTACTCTCTACCGTATACGGCTTCGACACTTCCTGACAGGCCCACCAAAGACGCTACTCTAAGTTATCAGAGGTTTTCCAACTGACTATTTGGCCCTATGTGATCCCAGGTGTTGCCCAAGCGCAAAGAACTGACTTCACAATGTTGAATATAGTTCCCTTCTGCAAGGCTGAGAGCACCTGCCCATTTAATTGGAATTCCTTCAGCTGAGTCCCCAAGTAGTCTTCTGCAGCTCTCATGGAGAATTTCAAATGAAGGCTAAAACCCCTTTGCAGCCTAGTCCCTGACACCTCTCTGGGTTTACTCAAGGCCAGTAACAGATAGTAACAGCGCCCATGTTGACACTAGCAATGTTTACAGTGGTCATTTCAACACTATAGTAAAGTAACAACCCGGTTTAACATAATGTCTTCTGGATGTCAACACTTTTTTAAGTAATGGCACACTTTAACCTGAACATTTTTAATACAAAAAATATTTTAAATAAAGTATAATACTAAAATGACACCAGAGGATTCAAAAATGCAATAAAGAATACCACAAGTAATAAGAATAAGGGGATATAAGCAAGTATTTTTCAATTTACTATGTAAATTACACTCTTTATTATAAAATTATTTTTTATTTCCATAAAAATTAAAATTCCAATGAACCAAAAATAAAGATATTTTATATATCATACTAACTACAAAATATAAAAAAATCTAATTTTAATTAATTATACTTTATATAAGCACAACTGAAAATATCTCATAGCTTAAAGATAAATGAACAAAATATAAGATATTTCTTACAAAAACACATTGAAAATGTATCTGAAAGTTACCATTTATACCCAAAAAGTTTATTAATATCCAAATAAATAAATAAATTGTCAAGGGTCTGGATATACAAGCATTCTGGCTACTGTCAACCTACTTAAGATCCAGCCATTGCCCAATTTGGTGCCCTTCCAATATACCGTTTGACATACCAAGAATGGTAACCAAGCAATATCACATGATGATACAAGTATCCAGTGGCTTGAACATCCCGCACATGACCAACCCCTAGGTTTGATCTAATTAAATCTCTGCCACAGCCCAATCTATATAAGTATAAAATATTATCCAATAAAAGATACTTCTCTTCTCTCCTAATGCCATATTTGAAGCTTCCCCAAACGGCGCTCCTTATCACTGGTAGCAGCTACAGTTTTTTGAACACACCCATGAAAGAGGGAATGACTGACCAAA